>JAJOOF010022097.1:0-29352 GCA_029582545.1 Solanum lignicaule | reverse complement strand
TGCCTTGTTCCATTCTTCTCGCTTGTCTGCAACTATCTATCTGGAGGAGTAATTCTATGGCCTCCTCTTCATGTCCATGGAAATCAATTCCAAAGATCTTCCCCAGTTTGATCAGATTCTGCTGCACCCAAGAGGAATTTTGTTGTTGCTGCAGAATTGGCTCGGCTTCCTCCACTTCCCAATCAACAATTTCTGTGTTTGAATTTTGTATCACTAGCTCATTCCCCTCTGTTTCTGTGCTACTGCCGATACCATTCCTGTCATTGTAATGGTGAATTTCTTTCCCCGTAGCCATCGCAGTTCCCCACTAGAGATTTTTTTTTTACCAAGTAAAGGTTTCTTACACAAGAATTATGTGGATTTTTTCAAGAGAAAACTCAAACATGTAGCGGTGAAGTATAGTTATATATCCATTATATTTATGCCCATCCACTTGGTTAAGTTTTTGGCCAAAAACATCCTTAAACTATAACCCTAACTTAAATTACATCCTTAAATGATTCTTCTTAACAAAAAACATCCTTCAAGTATTTTAAACTTAACAACTTCCATCCTTTTGTTAAAATTTAACAAAAAATTAACTGAATTCATACAAAAATATGTGTAATTCATACTACTCTCAGCAAAACTCCCTAAATCACCGAAGATTAAAAAATCTCTTCATTCCGTGAAACATCTAAAATATTATTGTGAATTCTTTTTGGCAACAACACTTGGCATTATGTAGATCCTTTTGTTAGCAACTTTGTTTTAATTTATTTTTCATTTGATTTGATATTAAAAATTACCAATTATAATTTTTTTTTTTCATTGAATGCAAGAAATGGTGGCGACCTGAGACTTTTACTTTTAATGATGGTGACAAAACTCGAGTGCCAAAATGAAATTCAAAATCTTGATCACTTCAAATATCAAATTGCCCAAAAAAATTGTTGATCTAATTACATTTTGACTTTACAAAAGGTGAAGATGAAGTGAAATTAAGCTCCAACTTCGTTAAGTTGGTAAAGGAGAAGAAGAGCAGATCACGTCTCTTTGCAACACCATCCTAACTTTATTTCTTTTCAGCAAATAAGGGTCTCAAAATTTTATTTTATTTTTTTGGCGGGGTGGGGGTGAGCTTTATCCAACGGATAATGAAATTATGGGAAAATTTTTACTGAGAGCAGTGTGACCAGCACATGTTTTTGTGTAAAATCCATTAATTATTTGACAAAAAATTTAACAAAAGGATGAAAGTGGTTAAGTTTTAAATACTTGGGTGATGTTTTCTGTTGAGAAGGATAATTTAAGGATGTAGTTTAAGTTGAGGGTATGGTTTAGGGATGCTTTTGGCCAAAAACTCACTTGTGTCAGTATTATCTATTTTACCCATCAGACCCAAGGACAAAAAAACATGTTTAAGCAAGCCAATGATGAAACCATAACTATATTCTCAGAGACAAATTGCATTATGATAAGTGACAGCACTTACCAATCTCCTTAGAACAGCGTCATCCAACTCTTGTGGCTTATTCGTTGCACCTGCATTAGCATAGGCAGCCAGCTCAGTCACAGTAGCTAGAGAATACAAGGACCAAAAATGATCAACTTCTGTAGACTGATAACATATGCTCAACAATCATGAAAATCTATAGTTCTCAAATTTCCATGGGCGGGAGGGGTTTAGTTGAAAAAAAGGAACTGATTAGCAATGGAAATTTCAGAGGGACCCTCTAGAAGTCACTGCATCAGAAGCAGTTCGACATTTTAAGTCCTAGCATACTGGAGTTTCAGACTAGAAAAGGTCTGGAAAAAATAGCAGAACTTTCATATCTTTGCAGTGTCAAGATAAAGCATGATGTCTTAAACATACTAGGTCATTAGGTACTTTATGTTTTCTGATAGTTTGGAATAAGTTGTTGACAGACTTGATTATATAAATGACATTCTTACAAGTTTTAGGTCATTAGTTTCTTTTTTATCTTTTTCTGATAGTCTAGTCATAGAGAGTATATCCCTCAGAAGATTTCCTTTTCAGTGTCACTTTAATGGTGCCACCATAGAACTTGGCACTTTGTGGCATTTCCTTTATATGTTGACTTGTAGGAATTAACTTGCTTGGAGATTACTACAAGAGATGTCGTATATGACCACTTAGAGAAGAAGAAAATGATCTTTCGACAGATGATTACACTCAGAAAACACTATGCCATGAGCATCAGTTAGCAGGAACAGCTATCTGTTTGAGACACCATAACTAAGATAATAGTTCATATCGAGCATGAAGCTTACCAATTACAATTACCAGGCCATCGGAATTTGACGTCACCCCATCAAACTGAACTAGAAACTCTGACTTCAACCTTCTGCTTGCTTCATTCTCATTGGTAGTCCTCGTTGACATAATACTATCTATCTGTTAACCACAAAGATAATCTGAAAGTAAGTTTTGCTACCAATAAGTGACTGATGCACCATTCAGATGTCTTTACCAATGAAAGACCCAAGCAAGCCTAGTGACAGATATGTACTTTTAAGCAGCAAAGTCCAAAAGAAAAATTACTGATTGTTTTTTTTGTTTTGGGTAAGGTAAGAGAAACAAAATGCACGTGTTTTTGACTAGAGTATCTGCAAGAACATAAGAGACTTCATACACAGAATAGAGAAAAAGTTTGCAAGAGACTTCATACACATAATAAAGAACAAGACATTACGCAAATATCAAAGGTGAAAGTGAGAATGCCAATCAGTTTGAGGCAAACAGATAATCTATACATAGCTAATTACTTCCCAAAATCGCATTGCAAATCCTACAGAGGTCTATCCAAGGCTTGACCAAGAAAGCTTCACTTCCTGATAGATGTGCTAAGTTCATTAGACTTCGGAAATCGGCAAGGCGGCAACAAAACTTGATGACAGACAGTTTATCATTAAATTCGATTTTCTCTCCAGTTAACTCATCAGATACAAATGAAATAGGTTTTTTCCTTTTTAGATTTAGTGAAGACAGCACCCAGATCGATGAATCTGAAGCAGCAGATCTGCAAGACTCGGTCTTTCTTTCTTCTTTCTCAGTTTAAAGAGAGAGGAAAGGAGAAGCGACCAGTGTTTGATCATTTTATTGACGGAATGTTCAATGAAAGCTGAGATGGGGTAAGTGTGAAGAGTCAACTATTGCCCTATTTCCATTATTTATTTGAAGAATGGCCCTGATATATGTGAAGTAGACAATTGACGAAGACTCTAATTATTTTGTAGGTATTTCTTGTATTGATTAAATGAAGGCCTAGTAGAAAAAACATTGAATTAAGTATATTACCCGAGGCATCAACTGACATAACAATTTCTGAAAAAGTCTCACCTCATCCATGAAAATTACAGATGGCTGCCTGGAAATGGCAACCATGAATAGTGTCTTGACAAGCTTTTCACCCTCTCCAACCTGTCATAATGTGAAGCTCTGTCTATCAAAATGATACAACACAAAGTCAATCAAAAGGCACAAACAAAAGAGACACACACCCACTTTGATGTTAACGAAGAAGCAGACACATTGAAAAATGTTGCTTGCGACTCTGATGCTACTGCTTTGGCAAGCATGGTTTTTCCAGTACCTGGTGGGCCAAAAAGAAGTAGACCTGTAATACAATAACATCAACCTTGTCAGAAAAAAGTTCCTGGGTGTGTTATAATGTTTTTCATGCATAGAAGCAATACCTCTAGCAGGCTTTCTCAAGCCAGTGAAGAGGTCCTTTCTTTTGGTTGGTAGAATTACCATCTCTAAGAGAGCTTGCTTTGCCTTTTCAAGGCCAGCTGCAGGAAAACCAAATTTATGATTAAAATATTTAACAAATCATTACATAGGGGTTGGAGGCAATGAAGAGGATAAAACTTTGACTTCTCACCAATATCTTCCCATTTAACAGACGGGCTTCTATCCACAATTACAGAATTTATCATCTCCACCAACTTTGGATCAGACCCATCAGCACTGGCAGATTCCTGTGAAGGTTTATGGCTTGATACTCTATTACTTGGAACCCTCATAGTAGAGCTGACTTTCCCTGAAGCAGGTGCAGATAGAGATGATCCTTTTCGAGCAGACGAACTTGATTGTGAAACAGCCACTCTTTGGGATTGTGGTTCTGACTGCTGGGGAGAACATGCCAAAACCCATTATGACCACATGATACTTAACCCATTTTGCAACTTAAATCCCAGACATTCACAACATCTCCAACTCTGGCTTCATTCAAAAGTACACCCCAGTGGGAGTAGGAGTACCATGAACCAAACCAGCTTGGTGTCAAATGTCTTGTTCAGCTCATAAAACTTTCTATGATAACATAATTTAATTCCAAAAGGATTTGACAGCCATATAAAAAGTATACCAAATGACTTGTAATAAACTTCCTTTTCTAGTCTTGTCCCTGGGAATTTAAGTATTCTCCATTGAATATGACTTAGAAGTTGAACCCTTCATAGGCAAAGTGATCGAACTATGTTCAAGCTTTCTAAATCAAGTTGTCCTAGCACTATCTATTGTCAAATTGCATCAAAACCAAACCGAGCTTGTTAAAGGTTGAGCTTGGCTTGTTTAGAACCCTTAAGTGAGAGTGTTTTAGTTCCTTTCAAGTGACAAATGAAGAGGATTATCCCTTTTTTTATTGATAAGGTTATGAATTTGATTAAAGAAAGGGCAAAAAACGTGCCCGTAAACAAGTAGATCAAAAATAGAAAACCATATAAACAGAAATGGTTTTCTACGAATGACACCAATCATCTCATCTGTACAAATAGGAACCTCATGGGGGCACCAAAAGGAAATAAGGGACAAGAGTTCATTCCTTAAGTGTACAAAGTCTCTCTTTCCACATGGTCCACATAAGTGCTAGTGTAGCAACATCGCATGCCCTACGTCTTATCTTTTGTCTTCTAACGGTCCAGCTAAACATGGTTTCTTTCACAATGCCTGGCATGTGAATAACTAATTACATTACTTCTATTAACAAAATAATCACTAGGAACTAAGAAACTGGAAAAAAAAAGGAAATACAGAAATGACAGCAGGCAGATGCATCAAAGAGAAGAACCACTTTGAGCAACAATGTTGTTCCACATTAGCACCAAGAGCTTGTGCTGAAGTTATAAAATTTAAAAAGGAGGAGTAAAGTTATTAGGATGCGCCAAGAGGATGAGATAGAAAATAGAACTGCATTCAATCGGCTGGAAAAGATGTATTTGTTTCCTTAAAATGAACATCTGAAATTGTCTACTCAATGGATCAAGCTTACACTTCACACAGCAGTTCATACCTTGACTGAAGGTGTGACACCTGAAACAGGAGTACGGGCAAAGGGAAGAAAGAGAAGTACTCAGTTATTCTCCCTGCTACTAAGATATGATTAGAAACTCAATGCAAGAAAGATAAGGTTTTTGAACCTGCTCGTCGACTTAGAGTCTGAAGTCTGTCTGAAACTTGAGACTGCCATTTTGATATCTTCTCACGATATGATTTCACCTTCTCGTGTTCACTGTTTAAAAAAACACAAGAGAGTTGTGGTTCAATTACTCCATAATCCATCAGATGGCCAAGAAAATCACATATGATAGAAAAGAATGATTTATTTCCACATATTACTTCAACCATAAGGTTTTCTGTTCATTTTACTAGGTAAAGTGAAGGAAACCAACTCATTTTCCATCCTATGTACCTAGTCGACATTCTACTTCAAAAATAAAAAATATCTTATGAAAGATCAAAGAAACTCCTGTTACAGAAAGAAAAAGAGACTGCCAATTGTTCAAGGCACAAGAATCCAGTCTACACCGACAGAACTGCAGGATCTTGGTGTTAAATGAATTAGCATATGATGCTCAATTGCACATAAATAGAAGAAATAATATTCAAAAGAAAATACAGAAAAATTACAACTATCCACATATAACTCATATAAAGAAGAGTGTAAGCACTGTTAGTCTGAAATAAAGAAAGAAGCCAACTCATATAAGAAACAGACTGGTCATGGTTCTCCAGGTTACTCGTGATGCAAAACCATATAGTTATTGTAAAATATAGTTGCAGATGCAATAATCTCTCCATTTTGCCACACTGAAGTGTAATGGGCAATAATCTCTCCAATTTGCCACACTGAAGTGTAATGGCTAAAATGCGACATGACAATCAAACGTCACAAGTTATATTTAGATATTTAAATAGAATTCTAGAGGTAAAAGAGATTGTATTTCATTCCTTCTTCAGATTTCCCAGCCCAACTAAATAATCAATCAATCAAATACAACCCAAACTAGTCGGGATTGACTATATAATCTTCTATATCCATTCCACTCAATCACTGAGCATTAGATTATTTTTATTTTCCCTAACACCGCCACTTAAGCAAATTAGATAACCTATACACCTTCACTTTAAACTAGTTTAAGCAAATAATGAGCTAAGGTTGATCATACCCCCTGCTCTCGGGGTTGAACCATACATGTGTAGTTGAGCAATTTTTTAAAAATACATATTTCTAGAAATCCGCACTCACTGTCACAAAAAGAATAGCGTATGCAGTAGACTCCGCGGCATCTGATTTAAATTCTTGGATTTGCCTCTGTCAAAGTCCCAGTCTTTCATTCAAATACTGTAGCACTAAGCCTCTAATAACTTCAATCAAACAATAAAATACATAAATACAGTAAAAGCTCTTGACTCGATTGAAATAGGAGGAAAAACTGAATACCTAGAAGCTATATAGGAAGGAACCGGAGTAGAAATGCCTTCGGCAAGTATCTTTTGAGCATTATGGTAGTGTGCAATTGCTTCATCAGCCAATCCCCATTCTTCAGCTCTAACAGCTTTGGCGATCTCTTCTTTGGCCAATTCAAAGTAGCCTTTTAGCTTATACGCCGTTCGTTCGTTCCCGGTGGCAACGCCATCCATCGTCCGATCACCGGAGTTCTGCTGAGGATGGTTCAGAGACGAAGGCGATGATGGAGTATCAGAGAAGATCGAGCTTAGGGTTTCTGCCAGGTCTTTGAGAAAACTCATTTGGGAGAAATTTGTATTAATGAAGAATCGGAAAATCTAGCATCTTTAAGGTCCTGTTTGGTTTTGAGGTAAATATGATCTCCAAGAAAATGTTCTTTCATGAATTTTAAAGGATGATTAATGGAGGACAGACTATTTCCAGATTTACTTTAAAGAAATTCTATTGGTAGCTTGAAAATCAAGTCCCTTCTTTGATTATTCTTCCCATTTTATTTTACTTCTTTGTTATTAAATAGAAAAAATGATCAAAATGGTCTTTCATGTATAAGAGTTGATTTATTTTGATCCATAACATATATTACTTTATAGAAATAGTCCTTAATGTATGTAAAATGTGTATCATTTTGATCCTAAGCCCTAAATTCAACTTTTTCACGGTTAAAAATTAACGTTCCCCTTCTCTGGTTCTTCGGTACTTGTTCTTCCTCAATAAGAGGATACTAATCCACCCCATATATTGCTTATTCAAACTCACTCATAACTTTTTTCTTCTTTTTTCTAAGTAATTTCTAACTTCTGAGTCAACTGAAAATTTATTGAATTCAGTGGAAAGGCGAAAAAAGACTCACCTATTAATTTCAATTTTCATGTTTTATTGAATTAACCAATGAGCTCATCCAATCCAAAAATCACCTAAGTCATTCAAAAGAGATTATAAACAAAATAGTAATAAAATAATGGAGAATTCTTTGTGTGTCTATATCATCCAAAAGCATGGATATGCTGCTACTTATATCATTATATTACCAGTTTGAATAGTTTTTTTGATTCAGTCAAAGCGTTTAAAAATAAAGTCATTCATACCATTAATGAAAAACTGGAACGACCTGCTCAAATCATAATGAGTATTGAATTTTTCTAAAAGAAGATGGAGTTCACAAGTGAGAAAAGTAGCAAAAAAACACTAGTAGGAATGCTCCAAATGAGGAGGGGCTCGTAGAAGACCTGTTTTTTATTCATGTTCATTGTGAGAGTTGTGGGTCATCGGACATCTACTAGGAGTCAAATTTCAAACATTTTTCGATAGGTATGAACTTTTACATACATGTGGAATTTTTTTTTTTTGATCTATTTTAGGAATTAACGAAGACAACACAAAGGATAGTTAAAAAATGAAAAAAAAAAAAAGAGCTTTTAAAGTCTATTTTAAGAAGATGATGCAGTTTTAGAGAGAAGCAGAAAGGAAGACAGAGCAACCAAGGAGAATAGAGAAATGAGTTAGGGAATGACACGATAGTTTTAACAGAGAAAAGTTCAATTTAGGGTTTAGAATCAAAATGATACTCATTTCGCATACATTAAGGACTATTTCTATCAAGTGATATATATTAAGGACCAAAATAAATCAACCCCTCCCTATACATGAAGGACCATTTTGATCATTTTCTCTTATTAAATATTACTATTATATAAATATATCTTTCTTAAAAGCAAGTGATTTTTTTTGTGTTTGGTAAGTAAATATAAATATTGTCCTAAAAATACTTACATATAATGTAGGTAAATATTATGGATAGGGGTAGTAAGGGTGTACATGATTGGATAGGTCCGAGTTTTTCAAATATCAAACCAAATCATTTATATCGGATTTTAAAATTTATAAATCAAACCAAATTAATAAAACTCGGATTTTTCCGATAAGGTAATCATACAAACATATAATTAACTTGCTCCAAATATCTCTTTAGTCCTACCAAAATACAACTATATAAGACGTTTCTCAAAAAAATAATACATAATATGAGATGAGTGGTGACACTAAAATATTCAACAAAGAATAATAATGAAATGACATAAAATAAATATTGCAAATTAATAAGTCATAATTAAAATAATCATAATTTAAAAAACACTAAATCATGCAAAATAAGTACTAATGAAAGCATTAGTCATACATGCATACACTAATACACTCTATTCCACATTATTCTTTTACACCGTTCCATACGATCGGTTAAATTAGTACTCATAAGCATAGAAATTAAGGATGGTGATTTCTGGTGTGAGGACAAGCAAGCAAAATCAGCATAAATTGCAGACTAGATAAACCTTAGCTATGTGTGATGATGAAACACCCATATCTATATAAAAAATCCACAAGGGGGCCAGCCTATAATAGTATAAACTGTATAATTAAATCATATTCCAAAGGAACAGTGACATGTTCTATTGTTTATTCTTCAAGTTTCTGTCAATTCATTTTTTATCTGATATGTGAACAATTTTCTTGATTTGACTTTGCATCTGTGTGGTATATAGTACATATAGATGGCTGTCATCTCTCCAAATATATATAACAGATCTGAAAAAAGAAATGGATGTTCTTTATACCATCTTCATCTCTATAGCTATTCTCTTGTTCATTTGTGTGACTCCTATATTAGTTTTAATAGTAAGGATCTATGCTGGCAAGTCAATCAGAAACCCCAAATATGCACCAGTGGAGGGGACTGTGTTCCATCAGCTCTTATACTTCAACAGGATATATGACTATCAAACAGAATTGGCTAAAAAGACCCCAACTTACCGGTTTCTGGCGCCGGAGCAGAGTGAAATATATACCACTGATTCAAGAAATGTTGAACACATTCTTAAAACCAACTTTGGTAAGTACTCCAAAGGCGAACGGAATCAAGAGATTATAATGGATTTGTTTGGTGAAGGGATTTTCGCGGTGGATGGTGAGAAATGGAAGCAGCAGAGAAAGCTTGCAAGTTTTGAGTTCTCAGCTAGAGTATTGAGAGACTTTAGCTGCAAAGTTTTCAGAAAAGGAGCAACCAAGTTGGTGAGCAAGGTTTTCGAGTTATCTCTTGCCAACCAAGTTTTTGATATGCAAGTAAGTCATTGAAGAATTTAATCAATTTCCGGGTTATATCACTAAGCCAATTTTTATCACTAAAATATGCTACCACACTTGTAGGAACTGCTAATGAGATGCTCCCTGGAATCAATATTCAAAGTTGGCTTTGGAGTTGATCTGAACTGCCTGGACGGATCAAGTGGAGATGATAACGAATTCATCAAGGCCTTTGATGATTCAAATGAATTGTCATATTGGCGTTATGTCGATCCATTCTGGAAGCTTAAGAGATACTTCAACATCGGTTCTGAATTTCTTCTGAAAAAGAACATCAAGTTCATCCAAGAATTCGTTGATGAATTGATTAGAACAAGGCGCAAACAGCTAGAAATGAAACAAGATTCTGTAAGTCATAATTTTATTATTAGAATGTTTGGAGAGCTAGAAATGAAACATTTCATTCTTCTAAAGTTATTTTGGAATCTCTTTGAATCTAACATAACTATTAACCTTTTGTCTGTTCTGCAAGATGGATAAGGAGGACATACTCTCAAGGTTTCTGGTAGAGAGCAAGAAGGATCCAGAGAAAGTGACTGATCGGTATCTCAGAGATATTATACTGAATTTCATGCTTGCTGGAAAAGATAGTACCGCTAATACTCTTTCATGGTTTTTCTATGTGCTTTGCAAGAACCCCTTAATCCAAATAAAGATTGTTGAGGAAATAAGAGAAGTTATTGGTAATAACATGAAGGATAATGGAAGTGTGGATGATTTTGTAGCAAGTATTACAGAAGAAGTCCTTGAGAAAATGCATTATCTTCATGCAACATTGACAGAGACCTTGAGGCTATACCCTGCTGTCCCAGTGGTACTACTTATGTCCATAAAACTGCAATATATGCACAACAAAATAAATATATCATTTCTTCTCTTTTGTATCTATCTGTGACTATAGCTCATATGCAACATGTCATTTGTTGATATGCAGGATGGCAGGTGTGCGGATGCAGATGATGTTCTTCCTGATGGCTTTCACATCAAGAAAGGGGATGGGGTTTATTATATGTCCTATGCAATGGGGAGAATGCCTTATGTTTGGGGGGATGATGCTGAGGATTTCCGACCAGAAAGATGGTTGAAAGATGGGATTTTCCAGCCAGAGTCACCATTCAAATTCATAGCATTTCATGTAAGAGTATGTTGTAACTTGTAATCATAGTTACCTTCATAGGTGATCCCTGGGGCTATATAGTTGCTGTTAAGTACCGTCAATATTAGAGTGGATTAGAGTCCCACTTTGGTTGTGGGGAATTGACTCGTGGTCTACTTATATGGACTTGGGCAATCCTCACCTCATGAACTAGCTTTTAGGGTTGAGTTAGCCCCAAGTGTCATATCTTTACTGTCGGAAAAATAGGAGATTATGCCTAAATATGTCAAGTTTTAGCAGAGAGCTTGTCAAGATCTCACCAAGGGCTTTTGATGCTTATGTTAGTTTGTAACCGCGAAGATAGTAGTATACTTTGGTCTACAGAATATATATCTTCTTTGGCCTATATTATATGTAATCTGTGATGGGATTAGAATACCATAAGGGATACTGCTAAATCATCCTTGACACCGGGGATGCATCATATTATGCCTATTATCTTTTCTCTAACTCATTGGTTTATTAAATTTACAGGCTGGTCCAAGATTATGTCTAGGTAAAGATTTTGCTTATCGGCAAATGAAGATATTATCAATGGCTCTTCTCCATTTCTTCAGGTTCAAATTATCCGATGACACGAAAGAAGTAACTTATAGAACCATGTTTACACTCCACATCAAAGAAGGGCTTCAGGTTCGTGCAGTTCCAAGAAGAGGATTATTAGAAGAATGAAATACAGAAAGCCACTTTCAAATTTCAATGTATAAAATGTCATCTTTAAAGCTAATCTACAGATGTAATGACTGTCCATTCCTCCATGTGAACTATAAGTTCAACTATTCACCACAACTTTGTGACAAGAAAGTGGATGATAATGTTTCATCATGTTCTTGATTTTGTCTTAAAAGTAAGGAATGACTTCATATTAGCGAGATGTTGCACTCAGAATTCCATATTTGTAACCTGTCTTTTTTTTTTTTTGTGAACTTGAATAACAAATTAAAAAGTAGGAGTTGAAATCATAACAAACTACCAAGTCCAATTTGATGCATTTTTTACTTGTTACTGAAACATATAACACACATTGAGTTAAGTCAAGAACTTTTGGTATTATTGAGACAACAAAATTTTATCAACTAGATCAGATTATGCCCTATAAAGATTTTCATGAGGCTGATTTTGAGCCTCCATCCAAGCATGAATACCTAGGATGAGCAAATATGGCATAGAAAAATTGAAGAACAGAAGCTGCCTCTAACTCACAGGGAACTAATATCATCTTCAGACTTTTACTTTTTTCAGAGGAAAAAGAGAGAGAGAGAAAGAGCTAGCCTAAAGCTTTAACAATAAAACAAAGAATTGAGTAAAAGTTTCTGATACACAGAAAATTGCAATTGAATCTACATGTGCTCCTTATATGCAGTTCTCGATCAATCAATCAACTATGCCTCAATTCCTAAATGTTACCTTGAGAAAAGTCTACAACAGAAACATTTTTGTAATGACTATGCATGATTCTTGATTAGTTTATGTATATTCTTGTTAGACAGGTTAATTATAGTAATCAATAAAGCATAGAGATAACAGGTGCATGCCAATTGGTGATACGAGGACAAGCAAACCAAAACAGGAGAGGCAGTTGCAGGCGAGATAAACCTTACGGTATACATGATAAGGACATGTTCTTTTCTTTATTCTGTAAGTTTCTTTCAATTCATTTTCTATGATGTGACTAGGATTAATATTTCCCAGTCCAATCCAGCAAGATTCCAAATTAACAGTTCCCTCCAAGAACACTGTTTGATAAATCTACTAAGAATAAAAATTTGGTGAATCTTCTTGGGCATATCCTCTCTAGTATCTACAAGATTTTCAGTACTATAAGGCTGAGTTTTAAACAGATGGTTGTCACCTCTCCACACTAGAAAAAAAAATGGATGTCCTCTATACCATCTTCACCTGTATAGGAACTCTCTGTGTCATTTCTTTGACTTCCTTCTTAGTTTTAATACTAAGGATCTATGCTGGCAAGTCAATCAGAAACCCCAAATCTGCACCAGTGGTAGGAACTGTGTTTCACCAACTCTTCTACTTCAAAAGGCTTTATGATTATCAAACAGAAGTCGCCAAGAAAATTCCTACCTCCCGACTTCTAGCTCCGGACGAGAGTATAATATGCACCACTGATTCAAGAAATGTTGAGCACATTCTTAAGACAAAGTTTGGCAAGTATTCTAAAGGCAAGCGTAATGAAGAGATAATAATGGATTTGTTTGGAAAAGGGATTTTTGCTGTGGATGGTGAGAAATGGAAGCAGCAGAGAAAGCTTGCAAGCCTGGAGTTCTCAGCTAGGGTCTTGAGAGACTTTAGCTGCACAGTTTTCAGAAAAAGAGCAGACAAATTGGTCAGAAAAGTTTTTCAGTTCTATATCTCCAACCAAGTTTTTGATATTCAAGTAAGTCATTGAACAATTCTTTTAGCACTTCCCCTCAAATTTAACAGTTCCTAAACAACTTAATACAATTAGTATTGTTTCAATAGTTAGTTGTTAACTTGTTATCACAAAACTTTATATGCACCATACTTGTAGGAACTGCTAATGAGATGTTCCCTGGATTCAATATTCAAAGTTGGCTTTGGAGTTGATCTGAACTGCCTGGATGGACCAGGAGGAGATGACAACAGTTTCATCAAGGCCTTTGATGATTCTAATGAATTGATATATTGGCGTTACGTCGATCCCTTTTGGAAGCTTAAGAGATACTTCAATATCGGCTCTGAAGCTCTCCTAAAAAAGAACATCAAATTCATCCATGAATTTGTTGATGAACTGATTAGATCAAGGCGCAAACAGCTAGAAGTGAAACAAGATTCCGTAAGTCTTAATTTCAGATTATTAATGTGTTAGGAATGCCAGACCTTTACGTTTACATCCTCTTAAGTACAGAATCTCTTTACTCTATCATCATTATGAATGTTTTGTCTGTTCTGCAAGATTGATAAGGAGGATATACTGTCAAGGTTTCTGGTAGAGAGCAAGAAGGATCCAGAAAAAATGACTGATCAGTATCTCAGAGATATAATACTGAATTTTATGCTTGCTGGCAAAGACAGTACTGCTAATACTCTTTCATGGTTCTTTTACATGCTTTGCAAGAACCCCTTAATACAAGAAAAGGTTGTTGAGGAAATAACAGAAGTTACTGGTAATAACATGAAGGATAAGGAACATCTGGAAGATTTTGTGGCAAGTATGACAGAAGAAGTCCTTGAGAAAATGCATTATCTTCATGCTGCATTGACAGAAACCTTGAGGCTATACCCTGCAGTCCCAGTGGTATAAATTTGTTCCAAGAAACTGCAATTTTTTCAAAATTAAAACCAAATTACTACAAATCATTTCTACTCCTCGAGTGACTATTTGATACATACAACATGTTATTTGTTGATATTCAGGATGGCAGGTGCGCAGATGCAGATGACGTTCTTCCTGATGGCTTTCACATCAGAAAGGGGGATGAAGTCAATTATGTGTCCTATGCAATGGGGAGAATGCCCTATATTTGGGGGAATGATGCTGAAGATTTCCGACCTGAAAGATGGTTGAAAGATGGGATTTTCCAGCCAGAATCACCATTCAAATTCATAGCATTTCATGTATGTATCAAACCTTGATACTTGGTGACTCCTGAATTGGTAGTTATTGTTGATACTCTACATTTTTTGGGAAGCAATATTGCAAAAAAAAAAAAAGAAGAGATTATTCTCAAAGATGCCAAGTTTTAGTAGAGACCTAAAATAAGTTAAGGTGTTGGTCATCTAATGATTGCGATAACTTACAAATTTAGACTGTGGTCTAACGTTTTCTCATAAGATTTTCAGTTTTCTCAAAAGAGATCTTTAGATCATGGTCTAAAATTTCCATAAGTTGTAAGAGAAATAAAAAGATGATCATTTACTAAATAGTTGTCCCAAAGAAGGGATAACCAGCAAAAATTTCAATATTATCTTTTCTCTAAGTTTTTTGTTTTCTTGATTCACAGGCTGGTCCACGAATATGTCTAGGCAAAGATTTTGCTTACAAGCAAATGAAGATTTTAGCAATGTCTCTTCTTCATTTCTTCAGGTTCAAATTAGCCAATGAGACGAAAGTAGTAACTTACAGAACCATGTTTACACTCCATATCAATGAAGGGCTTCCAGTTCATGCAGTTCCAAGAAGAGGGTTAGTAGGAGGCTGAAATGCAGAAAGCACTATGAATGTCATTTTTAAAGCTAATATACAGAAGTTATGATTGTTCATTTGACATTTGAACTATTATTTCAACTATTCGCAAATTTGTGTCCAGAAAGTGGATTCTAGTACTATTTTATCAAGTTCTTGATTTCTTCTTAGAAGTACGAAATGCCTTCATATTAGTGAGATGTTGCACTCCTGAATGCCATATTCAAAATGTTTCTTTTCTTTTTTTGGTGAACTTAAATAACCTAGTAAAAAGTAGGACTTGAAATTATGTAGCACTCTGTTGTCCAATTAAAAAAAAATTCCTCTTGTTAGTGGAACCTATAGCACATTGGATCATAAAACTTGATTGACTAGGTCAGATCATACCGTATAAAACAGGACAGACAAACATGACATGAAACCATTTTGGCATTTTGTTTCAGACTTATCCATTATCAAAAGGACCATCAGCCTGATGAGCTCACAAGATTTGAAGAGGAAAGAAAGGGAAAAGTCAAACAGGAAGTAAGAATGAGCCAAAAGAGCTTATCTAAAGTGCTGATGCACAGAAAATAGAACAAGATTGCTGATGCACAGAAAGTTGTAAAAACAAAAATAAAATAAAATATTCAAGATGAAGATGAATTAAGTCAAAAGAACATATATTAGCGATAACATTATAAGCCAAAAATATGCACTAGGACATGGCAGTGGTTTAGATGGATATTCTTCGTAGCTCCATTATCTCCATAACAGTCATCATTCTCTCACTTGTCTTTTGTGTATTCATAGTTCAACATCTGACCAAAAAAGTACATGGAAAAAAAAGATACCATCCAATTGGTGGCACCATTTTCAATCAGCTCATCAACTTCCACAGGTTACACCATTACATGACTGATATTGCTGGCAAGTACAAGACTTACAGGTTAATCAGCCCTTTTAGGAATGAGATTTATACTTCTGACCCTGCTAACGTCGAGTACATTCTCAAAACAAACTTTGTCAACTATGGCAAGGTAGGGTATGTTCTTGAAATCCCAGATAACCTTTTTTATGTAGGAGCTGATTGATTCTTGAATGCCTTATTAGTAACTGTTATTCAATGTGTATTCAAACGAACAACAAACCAGTAACCAAAATTAAATAAATAAATTGAATATGATAAAAATCGAACCCACTGTTTAAATAATTCAAAGTTTCTTATTTCATGTTGTGGACAGATATATACAATAGGGCAACAGTTACTGTTTGATAAAAGAGGATTTTATAAATCTGCATATTTTGGTAAATAGATGTTATAGTAGTACTAAATCTTGGGTAAATTCAAAGTATTTGGAGTTGGAAAATTGGAAACTAGTGGGGTTCCCTTCCGGTTGTATGGTCAAACTATCTAGTTATAGTTCATTGAGGCTCTTTTCTCTTCTTCTTTTTAAGGTCAGTTTAGACTCGGGGTTGGGATGAATTGGATCTTATTTCAAGTATCTAAATGAATCCCTGGATCTGTCTCAATTCCCAAATAAGTAGCAGCTGGCTATACGAATCTCCCAACTGGTGTGACAAAATGGTAGAATGATTTTCTGATTCCCACTTCAAATAATCTGCAGGGTTGGTATAATTACAGCATTCTTAAGGACCTGTTTGGGGATGGTATTTTCACAGTTGATGGGGATAAGTGGCAGGGGCAGAGGAAGTTGTCGAGCCATGAGTTCTCCAAGAGGGTCTTGAGGGATTTCAGCAGTGTGGTCTTTAGAAGAAATGTTGCAAAGCTAGCTCACGTATTGTCTGAAGCTGCCAATTCCAACACAACAGTTGACATTCAAGTAAATTCCATGACTCGACTACATTAAACAACCCTTTTATGATTTTACCAGACAAATGAGCCTAGTTTGTCAATGTAGGATCTATTCATGAAATCAACTCAAGATTCTATATGCAGAGTTGCCTGTGGAGTTGAGCTAGACAGCATGTGTGGTTCAAATGAAGAGAGCAAAAAATTTGGCGATGCATTTGACAATGCTAATGCAATGACAACTTGGAGATATGTTGATGTCTTCTGGAAGATTAAAAGAGCTCTCAATATCGGAGTAGAAGCCAAGTTAAGGGACAATATAAGAACTGTTGATGCATTTGTTTATAAGCTGATCCAGAGAAAAACTGACCAGATGACTATACCAGAAGCTGAATTATCTGTAGGTTAATCGTCTTACAGCTACTTCTTTTACTTATGCAGATAGATGCTTAGATATTATGATATTTTTCCAGTTGCAGTGGAAGAAAGAAGACATTTTGTCAAGGTTTCTGCAAATATCTGGTACAAATCCAAAGTATTTGCGCGATATAATATTGAACTTCATAATAGCAGGCAAAGATACAACAGCAATTACCCTTTCTTGGTTCACCTATATGCTATGCAAGCACCCTCATGTACAGGAGAAAGTAGCACAAGATATTAAAGAATCAACAACCGAGAAAGAAAATGCAACAGATATAACAGATTTTGCTGCCAATGTGAGTGAAGATGCCCTAGAAAAGATGCAATGTCTTCATGCAGCACTGACAGAGACTATTAGGCTCTATCCTGCAATTCCAACGGTAATAAACAACTTCTTTTATCATACATCAGTGGCTAAGTAGATGTATGTTTTATGTTGTTATTTTTGGTTTTCCCTTTACTGCAGGATCCAAAAATATGCTTTTCGGATGACACCTTACCAGATGGATTCAGTGTGAACAAAGGAGACATGGTGTCTTACCTACCATATGCAATGGGAAGAATGAAATTCATATGGGGTGATGATGCAGAAGAATATAAACCAGAGAGATGGCTTGATCACGATGGTTTCTTCAGGCATGAGAGCCCCTTCAAATTTACTGCTTTCCAGGTTAGTCAAATCTTTTTTTTAGCTTTAATTATCATTTTTTTAAGTCTTGAACGCGAGTCTGTACTTATTTGCCTAGTGCCTATATACTGGCACATTAACCAATTAGCTAAGCACATTCTTTTGCTGATAAAACAGGCAGGGCCGAGGATCTGCTTGGGGAAGCAGTTTGCTTATAGGCAGATGAAAATATTCTCGGCTGTGTTGTTACATTACTTTGTTTTTAAGTTGAGTAATGACAAGAACACGGTCAACTATAGGACAATGATTAGTCTTCAGATCGACGGGGAACTCCATGTTGATGTCTTTCATAGATAGGGCCACTAGAAAGAGTATAAATTAAAATGTATATTAGTATCAGTCCAACTATGCATCAAATGTAATTCCATGACATCTGTATCCAAAATAAGCCTTTCAAATAACATCAACCGGGCGATTGAAATAAGGTTTGTAATCTAAGGAAGGTTTCATTGTTATTCAATTCATATTTTCCTTGTTTTACCTTCCTCCCCTGTGTTTTCACGCCATGCAAGTTTCACAGATCGAAGTTGCTTGAACGTTAACTTATCTCATCGCAGTTTACTGTTCATGAGTAATAACAGCCATCTGAAAATGTTCATTTAGAAGTAAAACTAACAGTATTTCTATGAAAAATCTGGTGAGTGGAACTGTTAAGATTCGGAAAAGGGAATAAGTTCAGAACAAAAATTAACAACAAACATAAACTACTTCAAAGGAGGAGATAACAATGAAGACAAATGGATGCTAAGCTAAGTGACACTAAAGTGAATTAGCATATAAAAATTTACCCCTTTGCATTTGTTAAAGGATGATTGTTGGAGTATATATTCACTTGTTGTTTGAAGATAGTGAAAAGCAGTTGGAAAATCCCGTTGGACAGGTCGTGGTTTTTCCTCCCTTGAGCAAGGAGGTTTCCACGTAAAAATCTTTGTTCTTATTCTGTACTTTAGTTTTTACTGCATTAAAGTGTGACAAGGACCTGGTCCTGTGGCGTGTGGGGGACTCGTATAAGTTATCACAAGGGCTGCATAAAACACATTGCACAAACATGGCTTAGAAACAATATTGGATACTTTATACGCTTAGCAGCTGCCTAACTCACAGGGAACGTAACATCAGCAATTTGCAATGCCTCTTAAATTGGATTGGCCTTTGCTGTTTTATGTCCTGCCAAACAAGCTATAAATCAGATGATACCCTATAAACATGTTGCACATACATGGCTTAGAAACATGGGATACTTTAATTTTGACGGCTTAGCAGCTGCCTAACTCACAGGGTACCAAACCTATATACATTCATGGGGGACCAAATCTTGAAGATGAATTGAATGAGTTAATAACTCATATGGTCATTCAACGGTAGCAAATTATCTAGTAACTTTACTAGATAATTTGCGATAGTTGAATGACCATATAAGTTATTCACTCTGAATTAACTCAAAATGACTTTCTGATTTTCATTTCCATGATAGTTGCAAAGTTGATAATCTAACTGAGGGTGTGTGAGGTACAGAGGAAAACATTTTTCCGAAGTCAAAATTTTTGAAGAATATTTTCTCGAGTTAATATCTCAGATGGTCACTCAACTATGGACTCTTCTCTCCAAAAGTCACTCAACTTTGGTTTTTAACTCAAAAGTCACTCGACTATGAATTCTTTTCTCAGAAAGTCACTCAACTATAGATTTTTTTCTCAAAAAGTCACTCAACTTTAAGTCACTCAACCATGAGTATTTTACTTACAAAGTCACTCAACCTATTCAATTAATTTTTTTAATTAAAATTTACTTTAATGAAACTTTTATTCCTAAGCAAAAAATTAAAAATTAAAAAAAGTATCCATTTGTACTGCCAATTATACTATGCTTAAAAATATCCAATATCACCGTCAATATACTATACTTAATTATTTTTCAAACTGGAACGATGCTCCCATAAATACCGTGTTAAACATAGTGTAGAAAATAATCATAAAACTCATGGAATTTAAAGATTCTTAAAATAATTAATCCTAACTATTATATTTGGGGGAAAAGGTAAAATAAAAGGATCACTATATATTTTTAGTGGATCGAGTCAAGTAGGTGGGTCATCTTTTTACAATTTTAGTTAGAAATAAAAATTTCATGTAAGTAAATTTTAATTTTAAAAAATAATTAAATATGTTGAGTGACTTTCTGAAAAAAGAACCCATAGTTGAGTAATTTTCTGAGAAAAGAAATCATAGTTGAGTGACTTTTGAGTTAAAAACCAAAGTTGAGTGACTTTCTTAGAAAAGAATCAATAATTGAGTGACTTTCTGAGAAAAGAATCAATAGTTAAGTGACCATATGAGATATTACCTCTATTTTCTCTAGTAAAACAAGTTCGCTAAAAGTAAGGAAAATGATTTCTAGTGAAGGTAGAGAAAATAAGTTCCACAAGTGACATTCCATATTTACTATATCCAACCCACACTTAATGAAGAAATGACCATTCATATACAATAACATGAATTTAGTCTATGTTGAATTACTTGTTGCAACTCCGTAGCTTCTCCATTTGTTTTGACATAGCGAATTTCTAGAGTTTGAAAGAACTTGTCTAGTTTGTGAAGGGCATAAATGTCCACCTATAAAAACATTTCGTCTTTCAATTTTTAAATTAGAATGTAGCTAAAACCAAAGGATATAGTAAGAAACTCACTTACTTTCTTGGAAAACATAATCCTTCGTATAAAAAATACATACTGAAATATTTTATCAAAACATTTGACTTATCAAACATGAAAAAATTGAAAAACATTTTATTCAAAAATATTTTCCTCCTTACGAAACTTACCCTTAGTCTTTGTTTTTTATGACATGGTCCCTAATGGATTAATTATCTAAGGATTAGATGGAACAGCTTCTACTCGATCTCGTGAAGTATAAAAAGGATACATTATAAGCCAAATATGCACAAGGACACAGCAGTAGTTTCCATGGATATTTTTCATAGCTCTATTATGTCCATAGCAGCAACCATTCTCTCACTTGTCTTTTGTGGATTCATAGTTCATCTTCTGACCAAAAAACTACATGACAAAAGGAGATACCATCCAATCGGCGGAACCATTTTCAATCAGCTCATCAACTTCCACAGGTTGCACCATTACATGACTGATCTTGCTGGCAAGTACAAGACTTACAGATTATAATTAGCCCTTTCAGGAATGAGATTTATACTTGTGACCCTGTTAACGTTGAGTACATTCTCAAAACAAACTTTGACAACTATGGCAAGGTACATCATTTTCTTGAACTTCATTTTATGTTGTAATTTGATTGATTCTGAAAAGCCCCATTATAATTTTTGCCTTTGTTAGAGCGCGTTGGAGTTCCATATTTGTTGGAGAAAGAACTGGTGGTTTTCTTATATGGAATTGGCAAATTTTTCACTCATGAGCTAGTTTTTGGGATTGAGTTAGACCCAAGAATCATATCTTAACATGGTATTAGAGTCAGGTCCATCCTGTTTTAGGCTCCAATTAGGCTTGGGCATGAAGGGGTTGTTAGAGTAGGTTAGAATTCCATATTGGTTTGGGGATAGATTAGTGGTCTACTTATATGGACTTGTGCAATACTCTCCTCATGAACTATCTTATTTCCAGCATCTGAATGAATCGCAGAATCTGTTAGTCTATCAATAAATTACCATGCCTTAACTCTCAAATAAGTTGCAGACGGCTACAAGATACTCCCAATAGTTGTAACAAAATGATTTTCGGGTTGCCAACTTGAGATTTTCGAATTATTTGCAGGGATGGCATAGTTACAGCATTCTAAAGGACCTGTTAGGGGATGGAATTTTCAAAGTTGATGGTGATAAGTGGAGGGAGCAGAGGAAGTTGTCGAGTCACGACTTCTCCACCACAAGGGTCTTGAGGGATTTTAGCAATGTGGTTTTCAGAAAAAATGCAGCCAAGTTTGCCCATATATTGTCTGAACTTGTCAAATCCAACAAGATAGTGGACATTCAAGTAAGTACTTGTCCATGAATTGACTTCATAGAAGGATTGTTTTTTTTACCAGACTAGTAATCCTGGTTTTATCGATGTAGATTCTGTTCATGAAAGCAACTCTAGATTCCGTATTCAGGGTTGCCTTTGGAGTTGAGCTAGACAGCATGTGTGGTTCAAATGAACAAGGCAAAAACTTCATTGCTGCATTTGACGATGCAAGTGCAATGACGCTTTGGAGATATGTTGATATCTTATGGAAGATTAAAAGATTTCTCAATATCGGATCAGAAGCCAAGTTAAAAGAAAATATACAAAGTGTCGATGCATTTGTTTATAAACTGATCCATAGAAAAACTGAGCAGATGAGTACTCCAGAAGCTAATTTATCTGTAAGCGAATCGCCTTATATATATATATATATATATATATATAGCTATACTACTTTTATTAATGCAGATAGATTCTTAGACATTATAGTCTTTTGCCAGTTGCAGTGGAAGAAAGAAGACATTTTGTCAAGGTTTCTGCAAATAACTGGAACAGATGAAAAGTTTTTGCGTGATATAGTATTGAACTTCATAATAGCAGGCAGAGATACAACAGCAACCGCCCTTTCTTGGTTCATATATGTACTTTGCAAGTACCCACATGTACAGGAGAAAGTAGCACAAGAGATTAAAAAAGCAACAAGTGAGAAAGAAAATGCAACAGATATAGCGGATTTTGCTGCCAATGTGAGTGAAGATGCCCTTGAAAAGATGCAATATCTTCATGCAGCTTTGACAGAGACTCTAAGGCTTTATCCTGCAGTTCCGGTGGTAAAAAAGAACTTCTTTTATCATATAGCTAGATGTGGCCAAGTAGATGTATGTATGTTTTATGTTGTTATTTTTGTTTTCCTATTTCTGCAGGATCCAAAAATATGCTTTTCGGATGACATCTTACCAGATGGATTCAGTGTGAAGAAAGGGGACATGGTGTGTTACCTACCATATGCAATGGGAAGAATGAAATTTATATGGGGTGATGATGCAGAAGAGTATAAACCAGAGAGATGGCTTGATGGGGACGGTTTCTTCAGGCAAGAGAACCTCTTCAAATTTACAGCTTTCCAGGTTGGTCAAAGCTCATTATTAGCTTTAGTTATGATCATTTGTTAAAGCCTTGAATGCGAGTCTATACTTAACTTGCCTAGTGACTATATACTGTCGTCACATTAAGTAACTAAGCACAATATTCTTTTGTTAATAAAACAGGCAGGACCGAGGATTTGCTTGGGGAAGGAGTTTGCTTATAGGCAAATGAAGATATTCTCTGCTGTTTTGTTAGGTTACTTTGTTTTCAAGTTGAATGATGACAAGAAGGCTGTCAACTACAGGACAATGATTAATCTTCACATCGATTGGGGATTACATGTTCGTGTCTTTCATAGACATGAGGGCAATTAGAAAGAGTTTGCACTAATATGTATACTAATGTTGGTTATAACATCAATGGAATAGGTCATGGTTACACATTTACATTTTCCTTGTTTTACCTTCCTCCCCTTATGTTTTCATACCATGTAAGTTTGTGATTTTCAACCATTGCTCCTCCTTCTGTGACCTCTCCTGAGGAGAAAGTGTTAGTAGAATTATAGATTTCTTTTCTAGCTTCAATGACCAGAACAAAGATAGAAGTTGCTTGAACCTCAACTTATCTCATCGCTGTTTACTGTTCACGAGTAATAACAGGCATATGGAAAGGTTCATTTAGAAGTAAAATTAAACTAACAGTATTTCTATGAAAAAACTGGTGAGTGGAACTGTTAAGATTTGGAAAAAGGAATAAGTTTAGAACAAAAATTAACAATAAACATAGACTACTTCAAAGGAGGAGATAACAATGAAGACAAACGGATGCTAAGCTAAGTGACACTAAAGTGAATTAGCATCTAAAATATACCCCTTTTGCATTTGTAAAATGACATTAGTGCTTGCAAACTTCAAATAATATTTCTCTTTTGAATCGAAACATCTATTAAGATTCTCTATCTAAAAGGGAGGGTGCTAATGCTATTCAAATTTTGAGGAGTGAAGTACAATAACCCCCCCCCCCACCCCCCCTCTTATTCCCTTTATTCAAATGCACATAACAAAATACAAATCTCTTAAACATTATTAGGGATACATGAAAACATAGACCTATAATTCTTTCATATTAATTATCAGAGGTCTAATTAAAAGACTAGAGCAGCCCTCTTATTTTGCAACATTCAATTGCTCCATCATACATTTCCTCTAATTGTCCATAGTACTTATACTTAAATCCAGTGTCCAAGAGCTTTTTTTCTGAAAGTCTGGGATATTTTAGGCCCTCCATTGAACTACAAAAGAGATTATCATTAATTAGTTTAATTTTTGTATTATATCATATTGTTGGTCATTAATGATTTCAATTCAAGAACCAAAAAGAAAAGGACATTTTTGACTTACCCTTCTATAATTGGTATTTGATATTGTGGGTATTTGGCTGAAAGAAATTTGGAGAGTTGATACATTGTTATTTCTCCAGAAGAACAAATATATCTTCCTTTTGCATTTGAATGCTCAAAAAGAAAGATATGTGCATTCACCACATCATCTACATGTACAAAAGGTATGTACTTTTGTTGTTCTAGCAAACCTTTGCGATTTCCTGTAAAAATATAAGAAAAATCACAATAAATTATAACTCTAAAATTTTACAAGGGAATTCAAAATATTCGAACTTTTAACCTAAAACAATTTTTGAATTACTAATACCACTACAAGAGTATACAACAGTTAAAATATATATACGAAATTTTTTATTTCTACCCTATTTACAGAGTATGATTTCCAACAAATTAAAGGATTCTGCCTCCTTGGCTTCCCAAGTCCAACCGACTATTAGTGTATATAAGTCAAATCGATCAACAGAATTGTATGAAGGGTCCGTGTACCCAAGGAGCAACTACAGAAATTAGTTCAAGTCCATTTTTTGCTGCAAATTCAATTGCTGCTTTCTCTGTTAATGTCTTGCACGTCGAATAACTTGGCATAAATGTCTTTACAAATTTGATGAAATCAACGTCACTCCAAGAGCTTTCATCTACTATGTCTAAGCCTTTATCATTAAATATAACAGCAGTAGCACTAGAAGTATATACGACTCGCTTAACTGTCTTTGAATCAACACACGCTTGTAAAATCGCCAATGTTGCCGTAATGACACTTTTTACCTTCGTTTCATCGACTTCTTCCTTTTCAAAATCCATGGGCTGAGCTAGATGGAAAACTCCCACACATCCTTCAATTGCTGCAGCAAAACTTTGTGGTTTGTTGATATCAGCATCGAAAATTTGAAGCCTCTCTGATGCACCTTCTAGGTTTGTCAGGTACTTAATATCTCTCTTCCTATCTGAAAAATGGTTTAAGAGATATTAACTCCATACAAAATTTAATGACGTTTCACAATTTGAGAGATAGATATTTGAATATTGGAAGTTAATATATGGCTTAAGTCATCTATTGTCCCTTAAAGTTATCCGCATATTTCACTGAACACCTCAACTAAGCTTTGTACCCCAGAGGCAGATCTAGTTAATATATTAACCTGGATGAGATCGAATGGTGGTGTTGACAGAGTAGCCATGTTGAAGAAGCCTCATAATGAGCCATGATCCAAGAAATCCTGTTCCTCCTGTTACACATACTCTGCTGCTGCTGTTCTTTTCTTTGTTTTCCATCTCTTTTTCCTCTCCTATAGAATTAATCATAAATTAGCCTAAATTTTGGAGTTTCTTGTTAATCTCGTGTTTATAGAAAGTTAATTTCATAAAATGGTATGGTAAAATAGTCATGTCGATTATTTTTATTTAATGGGATAATCCATAAGTACCCTCTAAATTATCACCCAAATTTTGCGACATGCCTAAACTTAATTAGGGTCATATTACCTTCAAACTATTTTAAAATTGAATAAACATACTATAAAAGCTGACATGACATCTTGAAGACAAGTAAAGACCTAAAATAATTGGACATATGTCCTCTTTTTAATTGGTGTATTTACAATCAGTTAATACACATAATTAAAACTTATATATATTTAATTACTTTCATTTCTTTTTTTTGTAAAAATATTTAATTCTAATTTCTTCCTCACTTTAAGCTTTTTGACGTTTTACTTTATTTATATGTTTTATTTGATTTTTTCCACTTATTTTGATATTCGTCCAAAATTAGCTTATTTTAAATACAATTTTTGAATTAAATTTGAAATTAAATCAAAAGGAAAGACAAAGAAAATAAAAGGAATAAATAAAATCAGTAAAAAAAATGAATGAAGGTAAGAAAAATGAAAAAAAAAAATTAAATACAAGGCAAAAAGTTTTTAAAATATTATGTGTATTGACTTAATTTAAATACAAGATAAAGAAAATAAAAAGATTTTTAAAAAAATTACACACATGGCAGACGCATGTTGTACAAACGCAACCAACTTACCTGATTGAAGGTGTCACGTCAACACAAAAGATGCAAAAAAAAATATACTCCCTTCGTTTCAAAAAGAATGGCCTCCTTTCCTTTTTAGTTTGTTTAAAAAAGAATGGCCCCTTTCCTTTTTTGGTAATATTTTACTTTCAACTTTCCACGTGGCATGTTTAAGACCACAAGATTAAAGGGCAATTTTGTACATTTGACATAACTTTAATTTAGGGTCACAAGATTCAAAAATCTTCTTTATTTTCTTAAACTCCGTGCCAAGTCAAACTAGGTCACTCTTTGTGAAACGGAGGGAGTAGTAAAAATGGGTTAGGGGGTAATAGGATCATGACTAATTAAGTTAAGGTGTCTTGCTGAAATTTCGATCATTATTTAAAAGGGTAGTTATGCATTATCTTTTTTTTTTCTTAATAGGTGTGTTAACTCCATATATAACAAATAAAAATAAACTGACGCATCTTTTTTTCTGGTATTCCGCAAAGGAGGATAGAGTCAGCGAGAAAAGTGACAAGAATAGAAGAAAATGATTTTCCATTCGAGATTCAATTAAAGACGAACAAATATTATAATGGCAAATTACAAAGACAATAGTACTGCCAAGTTATTAAGAAAACAAAGAATAAAAAATTAACCAAAAGATGTGAACAAATTAAATTACTAAACACCAGTGGATACAAAAGAAAGTACAAAATTAAAAGTAATTTACCAGAAAAGACTTCACACAAGTATTTCCCAACACAACTCTCTTGCAAAATACTCTCTATAAAGAAGAAAAAAAACAGCTATTTCTTTTTTTCTCAGATGGATGTGTCTTCGACTGAGGAGAAAATCCTCTACTTATAGCAATAAAATCATGGCCCTCTAAAGTTATGAATGAAAGAAAAGGAGAAATCTGTAAGCAAATTTTTGGTGGGTTGTGTATCGGTCGGTTCGGTTCAATTTTATCGGTTTTGGATTTTTAAATATATTAAACCGATAATCAAATCAATAAGATATTTGTTATCGATTTTTGGTCTTTAGCGGTTCGATTTTCAATGTAACCAATAAGAAAATGCTTTCAAAACAAATACATGACTTGTCCAATAATTTGACGCCATACAAGCATACATTGAAACAAGCAAATCAGACTAAATTGCAACAATAAAGACTAAAGTAATACTAAAACATAAAGGGTAATGTAGAGGTTAGAGTCGAGTAGTGTTAATTGTGTAGGGTCCTTATAGTTATAGTCTTATATAGTGAATTAGCGATTATATTAATATATATACTAGTAAAATTACCCGCGCTTTGCGCGAGAATTTAATATCATAGAATTTGTAAAATAAAACTTAAAACCTATCCGTCATTAAACTAAAACACTATATTATCTTACATACAAGATTACGTAGTAACAAACATTAATAATGTAAAGGAAAATGAAAATTATTGCATCTTATCATTTATCCTTAATAACATAAGCATAAATTAATGACTGTAAAAATACATATCAGCATATATAACATAAGCAATGGTGTCGGTGAGCCACTCAACATGAGCAAAGTACACAAATATTTAATTGTGAAAAAGAAGAGGAGGTTCAAAATTTCGTTGTTTTAAAATGAGAGGAAATTCCTCTATTTATAGACAACAAAGGATAGTGTGAACAAATGTTTATTGTGCCTTATCGGAAAAGTCACAACTTTTCATAAAAATCGCAACTCTTCGGAAAGTTCACAATTTTTCATAGAAGTCACAATTTTTCGTAAAAGTCGCAACTCTTCATTAAAGTCACAACTTTTTATAAAAGTCAACTCTTTTCATTAAAGTTCATAACTTTTCATAAAAATCGTAACTCTTCATTAAAGTCGCAACTTTTCATAAAAGGGGAAGGCTAATTTTGTAAATTTATAAATTAAAAGGGAATTCTGGTTTGTGGTGGCGCCACATAGGCGAGCCTAAGGTTCTCTTTTATATATATACTAGTAAAATTACCCGCGCTTCGCGCAGGAATTTAATATTATGGATTTATCAAATAATATTTAAAATCTATCGGTCATTAAAACTAAAACATTATATTATCTTACATACAAGATTATGTAGTAACAAACATTAATAATGTAAGGATAAATGAAATTATCATCTATCCTTAATAACATAAGTATAAATTAATGACAATAAAAATACATATCAGGATCTGTAACATAAGCAATGGTGTCAATGAGCCACTCATCAGGAGCAAAGTACACAAATATTCAATTGTGAAGAAGATGTTCGGAATTTTCGTTGTTAAAAAATGAGAGAAAATCCCTCTATTTTTAGACAACAAAGGGTAGTGTGAACAAATATTTATTGTGCCTTATTGGAAATGTTACAACTATTTGAAAAAGTTGCAACCCTTCGGAAAGGTCACAACCTTTCATAAAAGTCACAACTTTTTATAAAAGTCGCAACTCTTCATTAAAGTCGTAACTTTTCATAAAAGTCACAACTATTCATAAAAGTCGCAACTTTTCATTAAAGTTGCAACTTTTCATAAAAGTCACAACTTTTCATAAATGTCACAACTTTTCATGAAAGGGGAAGACTGTAATGACCCTCCAGGTCATTTCTGTGTCTTGCCTTCTGTGTGTCGTTTAGAGCATTCCTGTAGCGACCCCAAGTCATTTATGACTTGCTGGGACTGACAGTTCGGTCACCTGGTCGTTCGTTTGGTCTTGGTGCGAGTTTTTGTGTTTTAGAGCTTATGAACCTTGAACGATCATTTT
>JAJOOF010022096.1:0-35888 GCA_029582545.1 Solanum lignicaule | reverse complement strand
TTGCTATTTCACCTCTCTCCTGGTGAATCTCGCTCGCCACTCTCGTTCTCTCCCTCGCCTCTCTCATTTTTTATACAAACGCAAGTGTATAAAGTGCGTTTGTGTTTGTATAAAGCGAGAGAAAATTGTATATATACATATATTTTCATTCCCCTCTCTCAGATCTCGCTCTCTCACTTGCTACAAAAAATGCAAATTGTATAAAATGCATTTGTGTTTGTATAAAGCGAGAGAAAATTGTATATATACATATATTTTCGTTCCCCTCTCTCCCCTCTCCCAGATCTCGCTCGCCACTCTCCCAGATCTCGCTCTCTTACTAGCCTCTCTCACTTTATACAAAAATGCAAATGTATAAAATGCGTGAAAATTGTATATATACATATATTTTCGTTCCCCTCTCCCCTCTCCCAGATCTCGCTCGCTCACTTTATACAATTGATCATTTTGTATATGTATACCAAAACAGATTATACAACTGCTTTCTTTTGTATATGTATAGCGAAATATACATATTTATGTTTGCTATGGAGCGCAATTATGCAAACTTTGCTATAACATACAAATATGAATTTTGTGTTTGCTATATGTGAAAGTTGCTCATATATATATTGCAATCCTAGCCGATTTAAATGGCCCGAATTAATACTAATTAATTAACAGGCTTATTAATCTTAATAAAATAAAATAATTTATTTAATTATAAACTAAATAACTCAATATATAAACTTTTAATTCAAACAATACTAATTAACAAAATATTTAATTAAAAATAAAATCTTTTGAAATGATTTTCAAATATTTATAAAAAATTATAATATTAACGTTAAAACAACTTGAAAGCATTTTTGAGGAAAAAAGAAGAAAAAAAGGAATGTCAATCTCGATTACAAAGATTGTTCATTTTGTTTTTATATAACCCTGTTAAACAAATTTCACTTGTTGATGTTATTTTTATCGTCTATCGATTAAATCAATCTAGGTCCGCCCCGAGGAGGAGATCAAGATTTTAACAGATCCTGGCAAAGCTACGTACTAGCAAACAAATATAGACACTATAATTACCACTTTCCCTACTTCTTCTTAATAATTTACAAAGTCTAGACTACTCTGAAAAATTGGAAATTGGATGTATATTTACAACAATTACCAGTAGTCAACAAAGTGGGATGTAAAAGGTACATATAAATTCCACCTAATGCAAAAATATCTCGTGAGATATATAGTCGAAGTGCGAACGACATCAACTGACTCGGACACCACTATAGTACTTTAATTTGTATTTGGAGAAGTGCTGACCCTGTAAAGATGTTCTTCCCCAGTGCATTCATCAACTTCAACAACCCAATGACTCCTCCTTCCACCACCAATATTTTTACCTTGTGAAACCCTAATTTTGCTAACTAATAACCCTTCTCCAATTGGCAGAAAATAACCTTTGTGATCAAAACTTAACTTAGGTCCTTCATGTAGGGCATTGTACCCTACAATAAATGCACTTTTAACATTAACACCTTGTTGTGCTGCTTCAAACACTTGTTGAAAATCCTCCAATTTGCAATCAATAAGTACAAAATCAGCTCCTTCATAGTTACTTGCCAATAATGTTTTAACATCATCACCAATCACAAATTCAACAATTTTTGCGTAGTCTCCCAATATTAATGTTTCTTTAATTGCATGCATTTCTTCGTCGCTACGTAATATACACACTACCCGGCCACCCGTTTGATGAGCCGCTGCTACTAACCCTAGTAGCGCGGATCCAGGGTGGCCGGTACATGCCATCACCATGAGTTGTGAATTATTTCCACCCGCCATGGCTGATATAAACTCCGTTACATCAGGTGCTTTTCCTCTTTCACCCTAAATTTCCATAAATTCAAAACAAATTTTTTTAGTATATAATTGAAGATATACGAATTGTACAAGCGATCTGAACAGTAAGGATTCATATATTCAATTCAAACGTGTGTCTGAATTGAGCTATACTAGCAATTATAATAAGTGAGTACTAATAATACTTACCATTTTGAGAGTTGTGAGAAAAGCATTGGTAGCATTTTCAGCAGACCAGCAATCCATTCTTTCACAATTATGCTATAAGTGTTTTTTGGACTGTTTAAACAAAATTTATAGGAAGAGCTTGATCTAAATTTATAGTCAAGGAGACAAGATTAATTAATTGTGTTCCATCAATTCTTTATAATTAATAATGAGGTTAACTTAGAATAAGAGTAATTGCATCGGAACAACTGAGGAAGGTATTTATGAGAAGTTTCAGCCATGCCAAATGGCATTAATTATTGAATCAAGATTTCAAATTTATTGACTAAACTAGAGAACGTCACTTTCTTAATAGTGTGTTACTTAGGAGTGTATTTTACGCGTTCATTTTTACTATTCACTATATTAAAAATAAAATATTACTTTTACTTCTCTATTTTACGTATAAAAAAATGATTATTTTTCCTATTTTATCCTTAAAAATAATTTATTCATTTTCCAAGTCCAATGAAACAATACATAATTAATATGGATATTTTGATAAAATATTTACTTTATTTAGGTATATTTCTTAAAGGGAAAAAGGACAAATGTACCCAGAACTATCATAAATGATATGTAAATATACTCCGTCATACTTTTGGGACATTGGTGCCCCTGCCATCTAAAAACTAGAACATATATACCCTTTATACTAACTGACATACCTGTATCATAATCTTATCCACCGACCCGACATTCATTAAATATCGGGTCGACGGATAAGATTGAGCCACATGTACCTATTTATTCTTCCGTTAGAGTGAAGGGCATATATGCTCTAGTTTTTGGACGGTAGGGGCACCAATGTCCCAAAAGTATGACGGAGAGTACCATTTACTATAGTTCGAGGGTATATTTGTCATTTTTCCAAATGTTAAAAGAATTGTAAAATCTATTATAGACAAATAAAAATGAAGAGTTGAAAAGTTATATTCGTATCAATGTATGCAACGAAGTAATAAGTGCATGCCATACACAAAAAGTTTATCGTTTGATCATATGATTAATTCAACTTTCAAAAAATTTCTTTTTTCTATTTCAATTCAAATGGTGTTGAAACATTATACATTACTCTTATTTAGTACTTTTATTGTCCCAATCTATATGGAGTAGATCAAGATATGAGGATCAAAGTACTTAAGTTAATTATGAATACAGATATAAATTCTTCAATTTAATTTTTTTTATATCTATTTGAAAACGGTACGGAAAGCATTATAATGTAACATAGCTAATAATTCAATAAACAAAAGTTTGAGAAAATTATGATGAAAGAAAAAACTATTTTACTTTTTAAATAGTACTTACCACATTTTATATACATTAAATAAGACGAAATTAAAGGAATGTTAGCTCTATTTATCACTCAATAGTGGTAATTAAAATGATTTGATGTACACATACCAAATAATTAGTTGTTCCAATATTTTATATGTTTATGTTTCTTTCACTAAATTAATTATGGTTAATCCATTAGATACGTAGTTATTAGGACGACGAAAGGTTACGTTTGAAGAAAATTGATTCTATCTTTATATTTATTTTTTTGGTTAGGTCAAGTCACATGATTCAGCTCAACTCTTTTTTTAAGAAAAAATATTAGAACTTCTATTTGTTCTTTTTCTTATGCATGCTTTCATTAGATCAAATTAAATTTGTGGTCTTTTTCTTATGGAAAAAAATAATCACTTAGTCTCTGAAAACGGAAAGTCTCTTTCTTCTCATTTTGATTTACTATAGCATGGCAAATAAACTAAGATATATATATTTGGAGTAGATAACACCTAGCTAAATTACTAAAGTATTTATATAGATAATTTTTTTAATTGAATTAGGTTTGTTTGGACTTTAAGCAAGTAGGTAATGCAGCACTAATAAGTGCTCTTAATCCACAATTACGTACTTCTCAGTTCTCCTAATTAAATGACACATACAAAACTTTTTCTCTATTACGTATTCTTTTACCTTTACCTTTTTAAACTAAAATATATGACATTAGTTTAATTTGGTAGGGCTAAACTATGATGGATATTGATTAATTAATTTTTTTATAATAATAAATCAGAATGGACAATTGGACATACACGAACTCTCCCAAACTCTTTTTTAAAAAAAATAACGGTAGTATCCCAGCTAGCTTGAAGCATTTAGTCTATTTCAGTGAATATCGATCGAAATCTTTTTATTGATAACAGTCACGAAAAATTTTATCGAGTAAATTGGTTTATATTAAGATCAAAATAGGCTTACTCAACCTCAAAAAATAGTTCAAGGGATGAGGATTGTCAAATATGAGACAAATTTGCCCTTCTTGCACCCATCGATGTGGAATAATTCAATACCACCTAATCCACCCACTATAACAAAAATAACTTTTAGCGACAATAAATATACACATTAATAAAGAGTGCTAAAGTCTTTACCGGCATTAGTTAAGTGTCTTTAGATCCAATGTCGCTAAAGCATTTAGGGACATATACAAAGAGAGCTAATTGCCGCTAAAAATAAATATTTAACGGCACTTAAAGATCATTTTTAATGTAGTGACTGCGATCAGACCTGCCAACTTGAACGTAGGTAAAGGCTCAACATTGGGTGAAACAAGAAGTATTGACTGAGGCCCGACTCTAACAAAATGTTAAAGAAAAAAATAACGAAAAAGTAAAAGCGACCGAGATGCAAGGGGAAAACTTTTGTTTAACATTTCCGGAAAGACCACCTATTTGTTCGTTTACCGGGTTCACGAAATCATAAATAAGCTCTACCAAGGATTGCCAAGCATTTGGTACTGAGTTTCCTCCTCCCTTTTAGTAACAAAATAAACCAAAAGTAGGACCAAACTGAGAGTTAGTAGCAAAAACAAAGATGGATTTGCGAATGAGAAATATAAGTTTCCTATTTTCATAGGAATCAATGGAATTATTTCAAATTGTTCAAGTGGGCTGGAGACGAGATCTTTCACTAGATCCACTGTATCTTTATAGGCTTCACCCGCTACTCCGTTACTAAACCTAATTCAACCACAAAATTAGTTCAAAAGATGAAAACAATTCAAAATATATAAGGAGGCCAATTTGCCTACTATTCACCGATGAAGGATCAACAATTTAGGTAGATCAAAAAATTAGTCAAGTGAATCCATATATGATCTTAATTCTAATGTTATTGACATCTAGACTATACTATTTCCTAATTAATTACAAGCGTAACAAATCATTAACTTTTAAATGACATGAGTAGTGACTACACAGTATATGCCTAACGCAAAATTAAATGCTCCAATTTTCAAGTGTGAATACTGTTAAATTTACGATTATAATAAAACATACGATATTATGTGGCTATTTTCAAAGTCACACACGCATACACAAATATAGTCATAATATATTATTTAATTATCTATTTACGTTAACCCTAATTAATTTAAACATCTATCCTTTTTATTCAGATTTGGTGGATTTTTTATTTTAGAATTCTTTACTAATTATAAAGGATCTTTCTATAATTTTCTTCTGACAAGCAACTTGAAATTGGTCTACATACACTTTGTTTTGACTAAAACCTCTGCTACTTACATATAGGGAGGCATGATCTATAATTCTATATATTTATAATTGATAATTGATTAACCAAAGTTCTCAACTTTGTGGGAACGTAATGCAGAAATGCTCTAGAATTTGAGTGTCTATTTTAATAGTATTGCCTTTCTGTTTTTTTTATTTTTAAAAATAACTCTTTTTCTTTTAGTAATTTTTTAATTTTAACTTTCTGCATGACAGAAGAATTTTTATTGCTATAAATTACAATATCGTTTACTTAAAACTAAATTTTAAAAGTATGATAATCAATTGATTATTTCTTAAATATTTCCAAATTTAGTCTTTTAATTAATTGATTATTTCTTAACGGAAAACTCAAAACTAAAATTCTCGAGGTACGTACTCTCACGTTATAGTTTTAGCTGTAATGTTTTGTTCTAAGTGAATCATACTATATTTTGCTGCAACCTAAGGGAAGAAGAATCCTCATATTTTAATTTTCTACCAATTTTTCTTCGGACAAGTTGTTCAAATGTCTACATTATTTTATGCACAACCCTACCTGCTTGGATCCTGTCATTCTTTTTTGTGCTTCACGATCAAATATTCGAAATTAGCTGATTCGATTAATTCAAATTCACAACACACCAAATAATATCATATCAGTTAAATATTACTCCAAAGGATAAATTATAATTGAATTCCTAATCTAAACTTCTAAAATTACTTTTGGAGTCTTTGACCCAAACTACTTTGTCTCCCCAAACTTTACTAACCGCTTGTTTGAATTTCTCACGATGTAGTTTCATTCAAAATTTGAAAAAGAGTTCTTTTTTAATTTTATTTTTCCGTATTAAGTTTTATTTTGATTCATATTAATTTATACTAAATTGATTCTCGACAGCAATTCATAATATTCTGCTTTGACAAATTACGTATCATCTAAGCTTAAAGTACCGTTTTATATGATACATTAAGATATAATCTACATTAAGTGCAGGAATAGAATCACACTATAAAATAGTATTATAATAATTGATATGGTATAGCTGTATTTATTATCCAATGAATATGGAGGGTGGCATTTGTCAAAAAGCAATCACAAATTCAATGAATAATATAATATTTTTATTATTTTAACTTTGGCTGATTTAAATGTTCTAAAAATACACAAACACATCGATAAGCAGAGCCACCCCTCTTTAATTCTTTCTATTTATCGATTTAAGTAATAGATATCTACTAGTGGCTAGCAGGAAAAATGAAAAGAACACCAAAACATCCCTAAAACTTGCAGAATTCGTTGATAATTAGAATAGATACGTAGATCACTCACACAGTACATTACTCTTGACTTCTGATCAAATCCAGTTTTTTAACAGTCTTACTGAAACATGCTCAACGCGAACCGACAAGAGACACTAAACTCTGATAATAGAACAGGTCAAAACATATAAGTATGCTACACTGGTAGGATATAAGTGGTACCATTAATTTCATCATCAAAGGAAGCCTCCCTCTACTCCACTGGGACTCTTCTTGTGGCTCTCCTAGAAGAATCTTCCCCTGATTCACTGACTTGCGCCACCGGTCCTGTATTTCCATAGTACTCCAGAGCTGGATGTTCATAACCACCCAAGCCCCTCCAATTTGCAAACTCATCCCACAAGCTGCTTATGGACCCTACACATGTTGAATAGAATGTCAAAATACTCTTGCAACATATCAGTGCAGTCTGGTTTACACGAGATTTAGCTCCTTCCGTCAACAGTAGCATTCTTGTGTCGATTTAGTTGAATACATTATAACATATAATACTCAAACAAAATGCATCCGCTCATATAATCCTCAGTAACTGCATTGGGAGATCCACTAGTGTTACATTTGTCATTGAAGCAATGCTGCACATTAATCAGTCAAAAGATTATGTATTCATGGCCTTAGTAATCATAGTTCAGTCACCAAGTTATGGTCTTGTTTTTTCATCTAGAAGCTTCATGTCAAATATGGTCTTCTTGCTGGACTCAAGTGGCTAGATAGTTCTGTTATCAGTAAAGTAAACACTCTTTTGTTTTGAATAGGTGCATTTATGCAGGGAAAGTTTGGATTATACATTAACTCTTATAGCTGGTTTAATGTTTCTAATCTGAAGCAGCTATAATTTGCTCCTTTTCTTAATGAAATGAGAGTTTATGGTAAATAAAGCGGAGAACCAATGCAATGCAAGGAGAAGCATGTCTAGCATTACTTCTGCTTCTTGATAGCTAATTTGGATGAAGACATTAACAAGCACATAAAAAATATGCAGTAATCTTCATATGTCTAACACACACAAGAAATTAGTGAAGGTTGTAAAACAAATAACATAATTAGTTGTTTTAGACATGATTAAGCTTTAACCATAGGTATGTGGTTGAATTTTAGGCTAGAGATATTTATGTTGTGCACTGATCTCAAGTGGCTTTGATCTTTTACAGTGAACACAATGTGTCATGGAGTAAGGATCAGCCTATATAGCTAAGCAGCTCTAGGACTTGTATTCTTTCACCCAGTTGTCTTCTTCTGCTCCTAAGCAGTGTTCAATCACTCTTATATGGTAAATACATTATATTGTTGTCAATTTACATTATCAGAGTTCAAAAGAGTCCTACCACCTATTTGTTTTCTTCTGCCTCATAAGCAGTGATCGATTAAACAAACAGATTAGCCAATATTTGCATCTATCTTGTGAAATGCTGAACAAGTAGGTTAACTGGAAAATCATGTTAACCGGACAGAAGCAACAAATATTAATAATCTGTCGGTCATTCCTGTATTCTCATGTATGACGTCAAGATATGAATGACACGAACTCGAGATGATAGTACTCAAACAACCTACCTTGATTCTCCAGCAGGCTGAAACCCTTATCCCATCCAGGGAAATACTTACCAGCATTAGCTTTCCAATTTTGTTCAAAGTCACCAAGTTCATCTAAATGTAAACCAAATACCATTATATTAGATCTCCCGTAACTCACAAGGCATGCCATCTATCATGTTGTTGAAATGAGAATACCTTCATTGAGATTGTGCAAAGTCTGCAGTGTGTCCTCTCGCCCATCTGAACTATGCTTTGTTGTGACAGAATGGCCCTGCATAAAGCTCACGAGTTGATGAATATAATCCAGATGACAATGCACACTTTAATCAATTTATACAATTTCTGAGTGTCATAGAATCCGATAACCTGACAAACACCTAAACGAAGAATTTCAATCTCGAAAGAATTTACATCTGAAATAACCTAAAAAGTTGAAGAGGACCAATGAACTGTGCTCCTTAACTATACATTTATTAAGAAGAGAAATACCTTGTTGTGAATCCCTTTGGAGATTGTGTGCAGAGACTCCCCAATCGTCTTGTCCTCTTCTTTCATTTCTGCTAGAACCACCTACGCAGAAAAACAAAAACATAACAATTATGTTCAAAACAATGTAATAAACTAATAATCATGGAAGAAGTAAGAGTAGGTACTGATCTGATCTCAGTAAAAACTACTCACCCCATCAGGACCAATCATTCTGCCTTCAGAGCAAGTATAGTACATTCCATTTAAACCACCATAAGAAACTCTGCGGTAGCTGAAACTCTGGCTCCCTGTAAAGTAATATTACAAACTTGAAATGTATGCATAACAATAATCAGCTAAGCTTAACACTAAGGAGTCGTTTAGTTGGTGGTTAGAGTTATGCAAGTATTAATAACATAGGAATTAGTTACGCGGGTATTAGTAATGCAAAGATCAGTTATGCAGTGTTAAATTATTCAAGTATTAGCAATACATAATTTCCTTTGTAACTTAATGTTACAACAAAACACTCAACCAACAAACCACTGTATTATTTTATACAGGGTAATTTTATGCTGGGATTAATTATGTCGCAGAACCAACCATACATACAACCCCTAAGTTAAAATAAGAGCACTAACCATTTGATTTTTGACTAGGTTTCTTGTTCTTAACAACCAAGTCTTTTGTTGGTTCAGAATTTTCCTGAGCCTGACCACCATCACCTTCAGGATTTAACTCTTCAATGGTAATTTGCTTCCGAGAGTCTTGCTGTACGTCAAACGGGTCATTCCAACCAAACCAACCACCAAATGGTTCAGTGAAAAATGGATCATCAAAAGGGTTTTTTCCACCAAATAGCTTCGACATTATTCACTGTTTCAAGAAGATGATCACTATGAACAAACCCCATAAAAAAGAAAGTACAAACCCCATAAAAAAGAAAGTAGCTACCTTTTCACTTCTTGAATAAAAAACTTAGAAACTTCATTGCCACAACTGAAAATAATTTCCTAAGTAAATTTCAAGATTCAGAATTGGGAAAATCAGTTGAAAGAATTCACCTTTGAGAGCTTCTGCTACTTGCTTGCCTCTGCTTCCTTGTGTGTGAAACAGGTAAAAGGCAGTGCTTTAGTGTATAATATATGGTCCCCATAGTGAATATGAGTGAAGCTTCTTGAATTTGCATTTTGCCAATATGAGATTATGAGTGAAGCTTCTCGAATATGCATTTTGCCAAACTATTTTGACCAATTACTCTTTTGTTTTGTAGTACTATTTATTTTGTTTTGGTTTCTAATTACACCAAACTCTTTTGGAGGTTTAAATTTTGTACAAGTACCTCTATTTTCTACAAACAGAAATAGATCGAAGTACTGTTGCTTTGAAAAAATTCAATGAAGAAAAACCAACTATTATATAGTTAGGGTCAAAAACACACTTAAAAATCTCAAATTTTTATATTTCATACTTAAACTATCAAATGTATAAATTTCCTTCATGTTTATTAAAACATACTTCAACTATTACTTAGTTGTTCACTTTTCCTACCTAAATGATAAGAAAAGTGAAAAACTTATAGTTCAAATATGTTCCAATAAATATTTGACAAGTTCAGATAAAAAACTCACACCTAATAGTTAAGTATAAAACTCAAAAAATTGAAATACTTTAAGGTATGTTTTCGACATTCCTTAACGGATACTTTCACTAAATATACTTGTTTTTTTCTTCTATATTGCTTGAAAGAGTACTATTTAATCAATTGTATTATGTGAAGTCGAACAAAAACATCTCTGGATAAAGCAGTAATATTACAACAACCCCAGATACATCGATCCCTTCTTTATAGACCTACGACTGCTTTTATTACCTCTCACCAAGACCCTAAAGCAACTACCAAATATAGTATAGTCCTCTACTTCTCCATTCCATGGCTCGATATCAATCCGGTGAACACGTACATTCACTCTATATTGATCCGAACGACCTTCTTTGGTCTTCCACTTTGCGTTCCTGACTGAGCACTGTTGTTACTTGGTCTCACACCACTAAATGGATCTCGGAATCCGGCATCCCAATTCGTCAGCCAATTACTGCTTGTTCCTGCATAACCGAGATAGTATACTATTATGAGGATCATTGAAGCTTTAGTTCCCTTCAATATAAGAAAACACATCATTCCTAAATATCTGAATTGGCAACAAAAACCTACAGGAGATTGGCTGGTCCAAGCTCATTTTAGATTTTTGTCGACTTTGGGGGTAAACAATTTTGTAATTGTAACTAATAACCCATTAACAAAAGATTTCAAACAGGTATTTTCTGTGCCAGGTTCTTACAGAATTGATATTCAACGGATTAGCAACTTGAGAGTGCAGTAAATTATGAGTGAAGAGTATTAGCAACAGATTAAGAAGCAGCTCTCTTCATCTGTACCAATTGTTGACGAAAGGTGATCAATTTGTGTTCAAGTAATTCTTCACAGAGTTAGTTGCCTTACTTATTACATTTGTATGTCACTACAAAGTTTGATTAAACGCTCTTCCTTATAAAGATGAGGAAAATCCAGGATTTTAATACTATGGGTTCACGACTCGTGTTCTAACCAATGAACCTATCACCTAGTTTGAGTTCTCTAGGTTCATAGTTTAGTATTTTAAGCAATTAAAAAGATGTGTGTTCAAATGAACCCACATCCATACTACAAGATCCACCAGTCTCGAGCCAGCTCAGCTTAAGTCTGGCGGTAGGAATGCAATAAAATAAACTGAGAAGACTGCAGAAATCCATCAGATATGTGCAAATGCAATCTGGACGTAGTCCTATTTAACATGAGTAGAGAAAGGCATATCCTTTTGCTTACTAACCTGCATTCGCATGGAAATCAAATCCACTATTCCAGCCAGGGATTTCGTTATTAGCATTGCCATTCCATGTCTGTTCAAAGCCAGCTAATTCATCTGCACAATAAAGAAACAAACAACACAAGATGAAAAATCTGCAGTCCAATGGAAAATAAAAACTGAGCATCTAAGCAATCTTATTGAAAATGCTACCTTCTTCTAGATTATGCAACGTCTGCATTGTATCCACCTTACCATCTGAGGCAAGTTTCCTTGTCAACGAATGCCCCTAGGAATGACAGAAAAATGTCAATAAGAAACTCTTTTGTATCCGTCAAAATAAGGTCTCTGTTAGGGCAAAAATTCAAATACCCCCCAATAATACACATGGAAACTATGTTTTAGAATTTCACATCACTGCTACCACGGACAAAGTGGTGCCAACCTAGGAAAAGATTCATTTGAGAAAAGTCAGACCAATTAATGTTGTCCGCTTGTGTATCGATATTGTAACAGATTATTAGCATCTCTCTGGCGCAGAAAACACAAGAATTAGAATCCACTAAGATGCACATGGCAATCTAGGAGCTCAATAGTTAGTAGCCAACTCTTTTAATCCTCAAAACCACATATACTCTCTCATTCATTTTAATCTGTCGTTTAAGGTTTTTGCCTACCTACTATGAGAATCATTTGATAGCATTAATCATAAGGAGCATTTGACTAAATCACCATCACCTCTTCCTTAAATAAGTAAATTAATGATTATATGCCTTCTTAGAATAGGAAGGACACTGCCAAAAGTATAAGTTCAATAAAACATGTATTATAAAACTTCAAAACATAAAGAAGATCATAGGTTCTTCAAATATTTTAAGAACACTGCCAAATATCTAAGACTAATAAAACATATATTATACCTTATCCTGAATTCCTCTGGAAATTCTATGTGTTGCTTGACCAGTTGTGCTATCTGCTTGCTTGCTCTCCTCTAACACCCTCTGTTTAACAACACATACACTGTCAGAACTAGTAAGAACAAGAATATCAACCCAGGATACCAATTGAAGAGAACATACTCCATCCTTTCCAGCTCTCCGTGAGGTGGTGGCAGTGTAATATGTCCCGTCTATTCCACCATATGTAACTCTTCTATAGCTCATGCTCTGAGGCTTCGATTGCGTTCCTTCCAATTTCATGTCTTTCATTCCACGAGTTACATCTTTGCTTATGATCTTGCTGCTCTTGCTATGGTCTGCAGCATAAGTAGGATAACCAGCATGAATTCTACTATGGATAGACACCATAAAAAACGCGAGTAACTTGTTTATAGAACTAGTTATACCATTCTATCATGGAGCAACAGTGAGGAGATGAAATTCCTCAAGGACACACGTAATCTGTTTTATTGAATCTAGTTGAGGATAGAAAAGTTACCATCAGTTAGGTCTTCAGGATGTTCAACAAGTGGATTTCTGTTAGCATAAGCCCTATCTCCTTTCTTCTTAGAGCCATTCACGTCCCCGTTCTCCTCATCTGGTTCTAGTGGTGCATCTTCGTCGTCATCCTCCGTATCAATCTCTTGAATGACTGGCCTATTAGATTCATCATCAGGAGTTGTTGGATGTAACATGGAGGTCTGAGACGGGCGAGAGAAGAATGGATCATCGAATGGGTCTCTTCCTCCAAATCCAAATATACTTGACATTATGCCTCCAAATCTTTCAAATGGACTGTTGAAATTGCCCCCTCTTCCTCTCTGCATATTCTCACAAACAGCACACTCTAGAACTTCAAAAAATTGTGCGTAGAGTATTTGAAAAGGAGCTGGTGTGAGAGTGACACGTATTGGGGGTCTAGATTCTTCCCTTTTTCTGTTCCTCTTTCAAGTCAGAACCTTCCAGTCCTCTCTTTTACCATTTCCTTTTCTCTATTTTCTTTGGACATACTCCATATAATATAACTAAATAAAATGAATTAATTAAATGTGTGCAATTGTTAAAAAATAACATTATTAACGGAATATTTATCAATCATTTTGGCAAGGCTATAAAATAAAAAACTATATGCCAATTCAATCTAGTTAAATAAATTATATGAGTGGAAATATCATTTGTGTATCTAACTTTTAAGTAAAAATATACACATCCTAGTATGCAACTTAGATAGAGTGACAATACCGGATTATGCAATTTTAAGACAATTCCAAGAGAGATTAGAACCACTTTACACAAACAATTACGAACAATAAAATTACATTTTAACACTGAAATCAAAGATCAAAATCTACATTTCTAATCAAACAGTTGTGATGATCATCTTACAAGAAAACCTGTAGTCAGACTTGAGACATAAGCAAAACTTCTATCTTACAGAACCCATTATCAATACATCATTGCATCATTTGGCTATATCCTTTGTGTAGTTTCTGCACAGCGCCAGTAGATGCGATCACGGGATGGGCATCATTAGGTACTACTACTCTATGATTGTTACAAAAAACATACTCAGCTTGGTAATGTACTTGATGACACCTAGAATTCTTGGGATTCGAGTTCGGGCTTTGATGGGTATTCAAGACCATGAAGAGCAGGCATCCTTCTTAGATCTTCTTCTGAGTAAGAGGGGATGAACCAATACTGCTTGTCCAGGCCAAAAACCTGATGCATAAAATTACAACCTTAGAAGGGTCAAATGAGATGGATGTAGATACTCAATAAAGAACTCTAGCTAAAAGACATCAAACAACTGTACATGAATCTGAGGAGTCACAAAAACACAGGCACACAGCCTACGCTAGAAAAGCTTGGGATTTGGTCTTTCCCAACAGTAACTTGTTTTGCTGTGGCAAACACCAACACCTCCTTTCAAGACAAACGTTTGAATACTCGGAGGCCCCTAATGCATTCTTTATATGCTCCATATTAATGAACAGGGAATTCAACAAACTGATCCTGTGGATCTTTAAAGGAGAGTGTATCAAGGACCAGTGCCAAGTGTCTGGAAAGTGTCGGGCAGGTAATAACTAAGTTCACCTGAGTGATTCAAACAACTAAAGGAATGTGAAGGTGATAGTCAACAGAAATACTTTGGGTTCAAGGTTAGGTGAGTCAGACCCCACCATTTACAAACTCTCTTTTCAGTATTTTGGTACTGAGGTTTCATGCATATCTTGTCTCCTTGATTAGGTTCTCCATATCCCTTATCTTTAATAAAAGCAAAACAAGATAAATAGAAGTACCATTGTTTTGACCAGGTTGGTTCCCCATATGCTGAGGCATATCATGGATTCTATAACTAATGTGATATAATGCTAGAAAACAAAGACAATTGAGATACAGCAAGCAGGTTAAGAAGGTATAATCAAGTTTTGCTCCAAGCTTTTCTATATAAAAGGTACAAGCATACATCGATGTATCACTTCGTTATATGATGTCCTCACTTTTCAGAAATTGATTCAAACACAGGTGGTAAGCATGAGTAGATATACACGTTCTGAGTAACAACTGAATTGGTGTTAACTGCTTCCTAACCCTATATAAAGAAGTATTCCTCTTTTCCCCTTTATTGCTACGGTGAAGCTTTCAGTTCGATTCTCTACAAGTATATGTTAGATTTAACATAATTGCCATGCGCAATTGGAAGTAGTCGACCCAGTCTCAAACATACAGACCCCAAAAAATGGAGAACATGGATAGCACCTGGTAAAAGAGATTACCTCCCTTGCAACATTACCAATTTTTATTTTATTTAAAAAAAACAGATTACCGCCCTTGATCTTGTACCTTTGCATGAGTTTTTAATCTATAATTTAGATCATAATGCTATATAAGATGCATCAATTTTTACCTTGCAACTGAGAGCAACCATGGTAAAACCATACAATTGACAATCTCAATTTTTTCCAAACTCAACTAACCTGTTCAAAATTCCTCTTTCGACCAAGATCATAACGCCATTTTGGAGTGGTTTTCTTCTCATATGCCTGCAAGTATAAGAAGTGTTTTAATGTGGCAAAGAATACTCAGAATCCTGTCAGTAAAGGGGGCAATTAACTGCGGAAACTTCAAGTTCAAATATCTTGAGGGATTCTTATTTCTTATCCAAAACATTTTTCATTTCTGATTTATTTCATACCAAGGGAAGCACAAGCAGTGGCCTCAAAGTAGCAGTTGGTTCATGAAACCTAGAATCCGAAAATAAGAGGTTGAGCTTCAAGCATCTAATTGGAGGAAGGCTTATCCTTAGAAGATGAAAAGATGTGGTTTCTTCAGGTAAACCATGTAGTTTAGTGCAATAGCCACGGCAAATGTGTTTTCCACCATTTCAGAATGGAGTTTGAAGGGCCAAAGTCAGATTTTAAGTGGCATCGGCAGCAGAAGGATTCTATGCAAGGAGGCGGCCTCTAGTAATTGTGAGGCATAGTGATAAAAGAGAATACAGTCCAAATATGGATAAGAAGCCTATTAAAAAGATAACCAACTTTATATTTTCCTCTGCTATCCTGCCCAAGTCTGGCTGAAGAAGAGTTTCGGGATCATTTTCTCCCTTGGGAAGCCACCAATGGATCCTCCAGGTAAAATGAAGTTCTTCGTAGATTTGAGTTTTGAAAGGAAAAAAAAGATGTGAGGAAAAGCAAAAATGGATGAGGAATCTCTCTACTTCAATTTTGTTTGTTTGTTTCTTTTTATGTGGTGGAGAAAATATGAAGAGTCTGACCTCCATGATTTTGCAAGAAAACGACTTTTATGAGGTGGTCAATCAAAACGAGCCAAAATAAACATGCTTTGACAATTGATCTAGCAAACAAACCTTCCTGAACGGCTAAACCCAAGACACGGAGAAACACCAATTTTTAGCAATAGTTTCCCTTTATGATAGGTGATTGCAGTTCACCATTAAACTTTCAACCCAAAAGTCAGAAAGGCATAATACCTCAATGGTTGTGGTATTACCAGCCACCAATGATATGTGCATGATCAGAAATCCCAATACACTCAAAGAAAAAGCAAGATTGAAGACTGCGATTCACAAGAATTGTGTAAATAAATAGGAAATTGCATGCCTATGTAAGAGAAATCACAGGAGGCAAAGTTTGGGAAGCAGGGTTTCTACACCTTACCAAACGCAAGGAAAGTGGTAGCAAGAGTGCCCGGAGTCCCAGGTATCTCCCCATCACTGAAGAATGCAATAAACTGTGGCAGTAATGCTAGAGTCACAAGAGTAGTCTCAAGGAACGTGTAGAACTGCATAAAGGAAGACATAATTAATTTGGGAAGAAGGGTCAATAAAGTATTTATTGTCAACAAATGGAACATTAATAGTGGATAAGTATCTCCATTGAAAATTGATAAATACAATCAGCTAACAGGAATTCACAGGCATAACATGCAGAACTAAGATGGGAACTATTAACTCAATATCACAATGCAAGTTAATTGGTCAATCAATTAAGCATCAAACGCGAACTAGTAGGTAGCTGCATCATGATTTGATTAGTTTTTATCTGCCCAACAACCTACACAACTCTGTTTTATCCAGTCTTGGTGCCAACTATGCAAAGCTCACACAGGCAGAGTTGGTAATATAAAAGGAAAAGTAAAATTTAGCAAAGAACAAGGTTACAGAAATTTGAAAATAATTCCTCGCTATGGTCACAATATATTTAAATATGATAATGCTTTGAAATTAATGCAAGTTAAGTGGTTTGTCAGATCTTCCAAATGAAAATAGCCAGTTCTTTCCACACTTGTACAACTAGCTGGATAAAAGAAATCACAGCTCCTCATGATTGTACACTGTTGGATCTATAGGTGAATATGATTTTCCAGTCGCAGTTCTTTTCTACTGTCTGTTTAACTTAAGAAGTTGGTCGAAAATAAAACCTTTACAACTTTGTGGTATATCCATTGAAATACGGAAAAGGGTGCAAACAGTGCAACAAGGAATAAATTGCATAGCAGAAGGGATAGTAGCTATTAGAATAGAAAGCTAACAGCAAAGGCTGAGAGCAGTCAGTGCAGAAAAACCACAGAGAAATTTCATATTTGCTGGTACCCTATCAATTTTGCTAAGATTGCTGATAGTAGAATATTATCAACTATAAGAATAGTGAAGCTTACCAGAAAAAGAAGGAAATACTTGTAGTTTAGTGCTCCAACGCAATTGACAACCCACACACAATGATGGTCCATCTTTAACACACATCTTCCACCTAAAACACGGAAACATGAACAGCTCAATCTCAAATTGAAAAAAAACAGAAACAAAAATCGTCACAGAAGGTGCATAACAAGAACTCACAAACAGAACAATGATGGCACCGAGGTGGTTTCAACTGGTTGCACTTTTTACAAAACCGTACTCGTGGGTTGGTTGAATCAGCTGGTGAAGCCCCAAATTCAGATGCGGTTAATGGATCAGTGTCATCTCTTTCTTCATCCAAGTCTGGCTTCCAATTTGGAGGTACAATACCAGGATCCGTAAAAACGACAGAGAAGTAACTCCACAAAAGCATCACCAACTGCAGTTATTAAAGAACAACAACTCCTTCAGCTACAGAGTATAGATCACTATGCATCCATAGCCTCATTTGACTTTTATATAAATTCCAAAATTAGAAGATATAGAATTTCTAAGTGGAGAATAAGATTTTCCATGATGGTTAATGAACACTACTTTTCCCACGTAAAGTTTGTGAATAAATGATTATATAATCACAAGCAAGGAATATCATCTCTATTCTAACGAGATCGAATCAAACTCATATTTTGTTAGATACTTTCTGTGAATGAAAGCCAAGTATCACAAGTGTATTGTCGATCTCCATCGACGTAAAAAGACCTATCCCGGAGAGCTTCTTCAATAATTGGCATTTTGCTTTAACTGTGATCGTCTTCTCAATGTTTAACATGACCTAACTTGACATAGAAGGTGTATATCTTGTGCGCACGATTATTGATACCTTCAACGATCCGATTGGTCCGGGAAGTTAGATGATGCTCTTTGGGCGTATAGAACTGCATTCAAGACCCCGATTTGTATGTCCCCATATCAATTGGTGTTCGGTAAGTATTGGTCGAGAAAATTTACCGTCTAAAAAAGAAACTTAGAATTCTTCAATGCAATCTAAGCTACAAAATGAAATTTGCGGACAAGTATGTCTCAATCTCAAACTAGTTGGGGCCAGCTATATAAATCCTCCTACCCTTTTAGTGTCAACAACATATATATCGACAAATGAACTGAAAAAAAAAAATGTTCTCAATGGAATAATTATTGTCTAGAGTCATCCTCTTCAAGACAGAGCCCATGCATGATGAGACACGCGCCTTAGGGGCTTTGGTGCCTTAACTTAAGTGTTATCTAAGCGCGTGAAAAGCTCAGCTTATTTTGCACTTAGCTTTAGTGCTTACACGCTAAGTTGCTTGGACTCTGGTGCGAGTGTCCGATACGGGTGCGGATCTAAAGGTTGGATCCTTCATGATCTAATTTTTAAGATTCGGGGATATGGATCCATGTATGGACACGGGTGTGGAGATTCGCCTAAAAATAATTAAAATATCTAACAATAGAGTAATAAAACCTAAATTATGAAATATTATGTGGAGAACTTGAGGAGAATCCTGGAAGGAGATCAAAGGAAAAGGAGTGACATAGAAATTTTATATAAAATGTATTCCATTTCCTTCAATTTCACCTTAGCTTTTGTATTGATTACAGAATTCATTAAAATTGTCCAGACTTTCCCCACCGATTTTGGTCAAAGTACCCAAAATTGGTTGACCAAATCAGACACGGATCCCACACCCATGTCGTGTCGACACGGGTGCGGCACCAAAAGTGAAGAGTTCGAGCAACTTAGCTTACACGTGACTCAAAATGAGCATTTGATAACACTAAACATCCATTCCATTTGACCGTGTTTCATTTCACTACTCGATATTTATCTTTCAGGACAAATGAGGAGTTCTGTGAAACATATCGGATTCTGTAAATCTCACATGTTATCCCTACACTATCATCAATATCTGACCAAGCTAAACACTCTAATGTAAATTCAAGTAAGCATGATACATAAAAAAAATTAAACTAATATTCTCAAATACCTTACTTTACAAAAATCCCAAGAATATGCTCGTACATCCGATCAAAACCCAATATATCCACACCATTTAGCAGCATTCTCCTCAAAGAACTTCAGTCAAATAAAACACCCAAAAAGAACATTCTTTCCAATTTCCTCACAAACCCCACATACATCAAAATTCCTTTCTACCCATTAAAACCAATGATCAATTAAGAAACCCCAATACAATAAAAGTCAAGAAATTTACCAAACAATGGAACAAGACAAGTACGGCAAGCGCGATGAGGGCATCCAAGATTCCAGAGCCACTGATGAGGGAGGGACCATAGCTAGTCAAAACGACAGCGTAATATGTAACACCGACAACGCCTAGGACCAACAAGATCATAATTGATCCCAGTCCTCTTAGGGCCGTACAGAATCTGAATACGTTCCAAGCCATCACTGTTCCAGATCTATACATATTAAAATCTCTCAAAAAAAATCACACGAAAAAAAAAAGAATTACACAAAATAAGAATCAAAGGGGTTTGATTTCGTTTTGTTCTTGAGTGTGTTTATTTGATTAAATTTGGTTTTAATTTCTTCAAAATTTCTTCTTTTTTTCGGGTTTATGGATTCCGAGCAGAAAAAGTGGAATCCATGGCTGAGGAGAAGTGAAATGATGGGGAAGAAGGCTAACTGAGAAGGGGAAAGGGTAAAATTGGAATTACAGCGCCCATAGTATTGGGATAGTCAAGCTTGGCAAGCAGTAGGAATTACTTCATCTTAATTACTACATTATCAATCAAGTGTAAACATCTTAATAAAAATAAACCTATTGGTATTTACATTCAAACTTCTATTAAGTGTGCATAAATAAAGTTGATAAAAATTTAATCATAAAAATTAAAATCAATTTACTTTGTTTGAATTTTTGAAGTTAAAGTTGTGTTTGGCGAAGTATATGAATTATTTTTTTTATAATTTGAATATACTTTTTATAAATATGATTTATATCGTTAGTTTTTAAAAATTAGCAAATAACTCAATTTAATTTTTATCACTCGACTATAATATAAAAAGTAGTATATAATATTACTATTGAACATTGAAAATAATCACATTGAACTATATTTCTATCTCCCATAACTTCACCAATAAATCACGATTTTCACTGTTGAAACAAGTTAGAAACATAATTTTTATCAAGCTACAAAGTTTAAGAAACAAAATCAATTGTTAATAAATCAGTGTAAATCTACACCACTTTAAATCCTGGTTGTAGTTGGTATTTTTTTTTTTTAAATTAGTTCATTTGTAAAATAAAAGGGATGATTTTTATATTTTAAAATTTTGGGAATTATTTTACTATATTATCCTTAATTATTAATTTTAAGTCAACTAATTAATAAGAATACATATCCGTAATCGAGTATATTAAGATAGAGTAATTAAAAAATAAAATAAAATTACAAATAGAAATTACTTATGCATTTAATTTTATGAAATTTAAAAAAAGAGAATAAACATTATTGTGACCTATTTGAAAATTTTTATCCTCGCCTTACTAAGAAAGAGAATATTTTTTTCTTGAAACGTGTATTTTTCAAATTTCTTATAAGAAAATAAACTTAAATTATTAATAATAATGTTAATTATTAGTAATAGGTGTACAAGTTTTTTAAGAACACATAAAAAATAGGTGTATCATGTTGGGTTTATTAATTTGATTTCCTATCTGATTGATATTGAATATTTATTCATGTACCGCGAGATTCATTTTTAAGAATAGCTTTTTAAATAATTTTTCTTCTTATTTTCGAAGGCTTGAATTCAAAACATCTTATTACACGCAATGCTGCTATTGATGTCCTGTTGAGTTGATAATGCACGATTAGTTGGTTGCCAATGAGTGACCAACGTGCACGTTCAATTCTAAACAATTATTGGTATCAAATATACTACTACAAATTACTTCCTCGTATCCTTAACTTTATTTCCCCAACAACTTTCAATATATTATATAGTACTAAAATAAAAAAGCAGTACCAATAATCACAATTATATTCACATGATAATTTCAAACTCAAAACAAATAAGTAAATACAACTTAACGTGCAAGATAATGTGATTTATACATATTCAACTTAGGGATTAAAGGAGATAGAGAACCTTAATAGATGTTTTATTTCCTCGGCTTGCTCATCAATCAAATATATCCAATAAAATTCAATTTTTAATGGTAAAGATGAAAAAATTATCTCAGTTTATTGCAAGGAAAATTGTATGAAATAGCAAATTATTAATCCAAATTAAATGCTATAGTCATAGTTTATTTTATTTGTAATTCGCAGCAAACATCCCATTTTTTTGCCATCTGATTTGGTATACAATTAGTCATTTTATACATTTCGGTTTAAAATGTATAAAATGCGTTTGTGTTTGTATAAAGCGAGAGAAAAGTGTATATACAAATACAAATACATATATTTTCGTCATATACACTTATAATTATACAAATACAGATCTTATTATACAAATTACAATGTATAAATGAATTTATACAAAACTGAACAATTTGCATAAAATTGAATGTATTTAGCGAATTATACAAATCAAAAGCTCCATAACAAACATAAAATTTGTTATGGATCGCAATTATGCAAACTATAACTATAACATACAAATATGATTTTTAAATTTGCTAAATGTGAAAGTTGATGATAACACAAATGAGCAGTATAGCATGCACAAAAAGAATAACGGTGACATGCTTAATGTAATTCCACAAATAGAATACGGAAGAAAAAATAATAGAAAAGAAAGGCACGGTTAGAGCTCTTTGTGCGTCCCCACGAAGTTTTAACGACCTTTTCAGACTCTCTTGATTCTCCCCTTCAACAACGCCTTCCCACTATTTTCTCCCTCCACTCTCTCTCTCACTAAATTTCAATTCAATTTCTTCATTCCAAAAATTCACTGAACAGAATTTCCAACGACAATGTCTTTTTCAGATTCAGAAACGTCCTCTCATGGAGGAGAGTATAAGAATTTCAAGCAAATCAGCCGTGATCGTAAGCTCTTACTTCACACATATTGCATTTATTTCAAATTTATCACTTTGACATTTCTACTGTAATCAATCCCCAATTTTTAGAATGTGGTATTCGTAGCATTCATTCCAACTAGTTTGTGATTGATATGTATGAGGATGCGATGCGTTCTGGTTGCTAGCTATTCTTGTAAAATCAGTTGCTTAATGTGATCAAGTGCTTTCTGAATCATGAATCCATACCTTATTATTTGTATTTTAGAAGACTAATTTGACCAAAACTAATTGAAGGGGAGCCTTGGTGTAACTAGTAAAGTTATTGTCATGTGATCAGGAGGTCACGGGTTCAAGCTGTGGAAACTGCCTCTTACAGAATGTAGGGTGTGGTTGTCTAGAATAGACACTTGTGGTTCAGCCCTTCTTCAGACCTTATGCATAGTGGTAGCTTAGTGCACGGGTTTCCCTTTTTAATTTGGCCAAAACTTTCTTGGATTTCAAGTAGGAGCTGATAGGGTTCGAAACTTAGTGCCTCCAAAAGAGGGATTGGGGTGAGGTGGGGAGAGTTATATTTGTTGCTTACATGTGGAGGCTTACAAAACTTGTTTCCCTTTATTTTTTGGGGTTGAGTTAGGTCCAGGTGTCATATCTTTACATGGTATTAGAGTTAGGTCCTTCCCCGTTTGGGCCCCTGGTGCGTGTTCCAATCAGCCTGAACGTGAAGGAGGTGTTAGAGTGGGTTACAGTCCCACATTGGTTGGGGGAATGGACTGGTGGTTTGCTTCTATGAACTTGGACAATCCTCCCCTCATGAGCTAGCTTTTAGGGTTGAGTTAGGCTCAAATGCCATATCTTTACACTTTGAAACATCTCATACCGTAATAAGTGATTGGCTGCCTTCCTAATTTATTGTGTATCAAGATGAATCGTTAAGTTGATGCACAACAATGAGTAGCTGATGGAGAAATAATCTCAAGTGATACAACTCTTCGGGAAATCAGTAAGGTGACTAAGGTCATATAATAGAGGCCTTTTTACCCATGTGGAGTACAACTCTTTTAAAATTTGCAGTGTGGATTCACCTAGCAGTTGAACTACTGAAAAATGGAAGAACAGAGATGCAAAATAGGAGACTGTATTAACCAGGAAAATCATCAAACCTTTTGTTAGCATCTTTTCAATCTAGCAACAAGAAGTATGCTCCCCGAGATTACTGTTTCTTCTTGATGTATCAAATATTTTAATTCTATTGCAGCATGGAATTATGGTATTACCACGAGATCACTGTTCCTGATGCATTGAACTTGTCCCTTGATCTCTGTGGGTGCCTATGGCATTTCACACTGCATTAAAGATGAGTTTCCACTAATGTGCTGACTGTCTTGATGTATTTTTGTTCTAGGACTATTACATGAAATGCTTCGAACTTCTGATTCAGGAGATTCAAGATCTTCATGGAAGGTATGTTAACAGGAGGAATTTATTACACGAAATCAGTTTGTTAAATTTTGTCTTTTCTCCTTGAAACAATTATATTTCATAGCCTTAAATACTTTTTTCAAAAATCCTATCTCTTAAAGAACGACTCTCATCCAGATGTTTGGGGAAAGCTAGTATTTTGTTATGTTGTTTTTTCCACCAGCTTCAAAATGTCTTACCTCATGCACGAAGGGCTTCCCAACTAGTAGGGGTTAGGGGGAGAGTGGCGTATACAGTACACAACCTTCTCCTTCCATTTCTGCAAAGAGGCTGTTTCCACTCCTTGACCTTTGAATCAGGGGGAGCAACTTTATCATTGTGTGAAAACTAGTTTTCCGTCCTGTCAATTGCCAAAATTTCTAGAATATCTATTGTTTACCCATCTTATCAAGTTTTGACATACATGGTTTGTAGTAAAATATCTTCCCAATATGACTTGATTAATTTAACATGAATAGTCTAAGTTGTTATCTGTGCCATTACACAATGATTGATCATGTGTCAGCATGAATATGTTATAGCTGTGTGCATGTATGACATTGCTTGGTACTGGTTTGCGAGTTGACGCCAGCCCACAGTGAGATTGTCTAATAACCTCAAAAGATAGTGTTATGAAAGAAGAAATGCACTTGCATAAGAATAAATTTAGGAGTCATTGTTGTTATTGGCTTCTGTCTCTATTTTTCCTTTCAGTTATGTGCTGCCTTTATATCTTGACAGCATGGGAGACTTGCAATTTTTAAAATTATGCTGCTTAACTACTTCTTTGCAGGTTCTTATCATGGATAAAGTGACGGTAAAAGTGATGTCTTCCACATGCAAAATGGCTGATATCACTGATCAAGGAGTTTCATGTGAGCTCCGCATGCAATGAACTCTTTAAGTTTATCTGCGTCATTGTAGAACTAGTTGACAATCTAACCTCACACAATTATCAAACCCCTTCAGTAAACCAAGAACAAAGAGGATTTTTCAATGAGAAGTGAGTGATGACTAGTTTCATTAGGTTATGTTTCTACTCCTATTTCTATAGAGAAAAATAAATGTTTTAAGGCACCACAAAAGTTGCTCTGTGATCTCTAGTTCTACCCAGTCAGAAAACGAAACCTGATGGAAATGAGTTACAAAGTCCCATGTAGGGTATTTTAATTGGTTGTTAGTTCTAGCACGTCCTAATGATTAATTTGTATTTATTGTGACAGTGGTGGAAGACCTTTTCAGAAGAAGACAACCTTTGCCAACAATGGATGCTATATACTACATTCAACCGTCAAAGGAGAAGTATGATCTTTTTCTCAAAATCTGTCTCTACATAATCATCATGTGTTTGATTTTGTAAACAAAGCACGAGAACTGTGTATTGACTTTATACATGATCTTGAATGATCTATTCACCCCCCCCCCTCTCGCCCCCCACCCCACCCCTTACGCCTCATACTTACCTCCAAATTCCCATATGAGTTGTACCCATTTCCAAAATTTTCTGTTCATCATTTGTGTTAGTCATAAGCTGTTAATATATTTTGATTAACTTTTATTGGGTAAGAGGAAGGCTGGAAATGAAATAAGGCTTTTGTTTTAGGACTTTCATTTGGTCTTTCTACTTCATAGTATCTGGTTGTGACCATGCTGCTAGGGATACAAGGAAAGCAGGGCAAGATTGATGCACTGTTTGGTATTTATAGATTAAGAATAGTATAATGGTATAGCCCTGTCCATTGAACCATAACCTGTTCTTTATTTAAGTGTTGAGAATAATAAGGAAAATTCTAGTACCTACTGATCTAGAAACTTTTCATCAAAGAAAATAAACTTTTATAGTCGAGACACAAATTACTTTGATTGCAAAGCTTACCATTACAGACATCTGACTTTTCTACTCTTTGCTAGTGTGATAGTCTTCCATGATCCAGACATCTCAAAGCCTAGGGAAAGGAATATTCCAGTGATAATAGAGGGAGATTCCACTTCCCATATTTATTAAACAAAGTTCCAATTGAATCAAACAACTTCCTCTCCTCTTAAATTTAAATCTCAAAGTCTTTGTTTCGGCCTCTTCAATCCTCTTTTTCTGTTTTCATGCAAATTCCTCTCTCCTTCAGTTATTAAGTAGGAAATGGTCTCAGGCATTCTATAATCTACTTGACCGAGTTTAAGAAGTTTTGCTTTCCTATAGTCCGCCAGTAGTGCCTCCATTTGCTTCCTCCTTCCAACTCAGGATGCCCAATGCCTGTTATTTCTGTCTTAATGAAGTAAAAATATTTTTGAGGTCTTACAAACCTTATAACCTGGAAGGAGTAAAATACAAAAGAAGAACAACTACCTAACTAGTTTCACATTAAGACTTCTTTTGTGGCGAGATGCATTTTTTATTCTTTAGAAGGGCATAGTCCAGGGATCTTAATCATTTTCTATTCCAATGGAATTCCTGGGTTGAATGTAGGCTGGAGAATATGTCTTATTTTATAACCGTACTTAATAATCTTAGATGTCACGTGGTCTGCTATTTAATTTCTGATCAAAAATTTGAAAATTCTATGCTAAAAGCTGAGAAAAATATTGTCAAATGATCATAACATTTACCCTGGATTGCAGGTCGAAAGCTTTGTGCATTTAAGCTTTACCAGTTCTTGTAATGAGAGATTATTGTGCACTAAGATCCCTACTGGTTCACTAAAATCTATAGCCTATCCTGTCATAATAATGTAGAAGAGAACCTTGTTTCGCACTTTAGGATGTTTGAGTAGGTGGAAGCCATATTTCCCTTTTAGTTGTTTCTCAAAGTAAGAAAAAAAAAGAGATTTTATTCAACTCTGCATAGTTCTCAATAGTCAAGGACTGAGCTTGATGCCATCAATGCTTGGATTAGACTAGAGATGATGTGCTTTTTTTCTCTCTCTCTCTCTTTTCTTCTAAGTACCCTTTGCTGTCCATTTTTGCAGTTTAACTTTAACCTAGACTATGGCCATGCTTTGCATAGGATACAACTTGTCTTCTATGTCTGTTTACATAAATACCTTTCGCTGTTGTGTTATCTTCTCTTTCCATCAAATAATGCTTAAAATGGTAGGAGTGAACAAAACTGACAGAATAACCTTGAGAAGAATGTAACTATAAGGACAAAAATTTCATTTTAGAATGAGAAAAAATTATGTTCTGAGAAGATGATTAAAAGACAAGCAACCCTCTACTTCAAATGTAAGAAATGTATTGATTTGATTATATGAATTAACAAACTTGAAACAATAGGGTAAAAGATAAACAGTATTGGATGAAATTACATAAACAAACAAACGAATGTGCATGTCCTTGGAACTACTAAATAACAATGAAAGTAGTTGAATTACATACAAACTATCCATTTGAATAAATAAGAAAACAACGTAGTTCATTTTTAACTAAATCTGTTTAATTACTCAAAGAAGCAAATTTAAATATTATTCTCCACGTGAGATTTGAAGGAACAGGACCTCATCTATTGCTTGAATAAAGTTTACACATTTTGGTACATGATGTGGGCTTCTGCATCTACTTTCTTCTCTGCTATGTTTGATCTCTAAAGTCAGTTTATTCATTGATTCTTTTCCGAAACATCAGGTCATTTTTCCCTCTGCAGCACTTACAAATGAGAACTAACAGTTAAAATTTGAGTTTGCAGTGTTGTCATGTTCTTGTCCGATATGTCAGGAAGAGAACCTTTATACAGGAAGTATGGACAGGACCTCATTCTCCATAAAATTTAGTGTACCGTACGTTGAACAATTTAATTGAATCCTCTGGTTCTTGTCATCTTACTTCTATTATTTACCTATCTTTTCAGAGCATATGTATACTTCAGTCACCCAATACCTAAGGACCTGGTTGCACGCATCAAGAATGACACAAGTGTCATACCCCGTATAGGTGCACTAGGAGAGGTAATGATCACATGTCTCTGTCTACAATACTGCATGCATCATGAAAATGATCTCTTCACAAGTTTGACTGAATCTTCTTTTTCCTTTTTTTTTTGGCACAATGCAGATGAATTTTGAGTACTTTCCAATAGACAGCCAGGTAATTTGGCAAATATCTCGATGAACACCTTTTTTGCTTTACTTGGAGCATTTAGTTCAATATCTGTTTATAAACTGGGAATTATATTTATTTATTTTTACAATTTTGACTAATGAAATATTATGAAGACATGAAATGGACCTGAATTGAAAGGAATAGATGTAGAAGATTCACATAGCAAATCTCAACTAATTCGTAATTGAGTACTCATCTGTTGATTAATTGAAGAATTATGCAGATAGCGACTTTTTTAATCTGTCAGTTTTTATCACAGGGATTTGTCACTGACCATGAAAGAGCACTTGGAGAGTTGTTTGGTGAAAGTGCTCAAAATTCCCGGCGTGCTGAAGCGTCCTTGAATGTAATGGCCTCAAGAATTTCCACTGTCTTTGCTTCACTTAAGGTAATTTGAACTTCACCAATGCTCTTTCATCTGAATTTTATAAACAAACCAAAAGACTACTGGTAAAAGCCTTGTATCAGTTTATGTTGCAATTATTCTATCCAAAAAAATAATTGTTGAAAGGTTGGTGCAATTGTGATTCTCTTTAGGTAAAAGTAAAGTATTTTGGTGGTGTAAAAGACATTGCATTTTCACAAATGTCTTTGATTTTTATTTGGGTCTCTTCCAGTTACTGTTCCCTGTGACCAACTTAGTTTTGCTAAAACTCTTGTCTTTACATCCAGGAATTTCCTTTTGTGCGTTATAGAGCTTCCAAGGGACAAGATGGATCAACAGCGACAAATTTCCGTGAATTAGTTGCTGGAAAGCTTGCTACATCCATATGGAACAATATCACTACATATAAGTCTAGTATTCCTAACTATCCACAGAAGGAGACATGTGAATTATTGATTCTGGACAGATCTGTTGACCAGGTTTGTAATTGATTTTGTTGATAAAATAATAATCAGCACTATCTTTGTTTCGTTTTTAACTTGATGAAATGATGAATCTTCTCGTTTAGATTGCTCCTGTGATTCATGAATGGACATATGATGCCATGTGCCATGACCTGCTTGATATGGATGGAAATAAATATGTACATGAGGTACGCATTGCTTCATGTTCTGGATCTCTTATATCAATAATCTCCTGAAGTTTGACTGAAATGTATTCACATCAGGTTCCTAGTAAAACAGGTGGTTCACCTGAGAAGAAGGAAGTTCTTTTGGAAGATCAGGATCCTGTCTGGTTGGAGCTGCGGCATACTCATATAGCTGATGTAAGTTTCATGAATTACCTTATTCCTTTAATGCTTGTGCATGTCAAATGTACGTCAACTCCTAACTTAAAGACTTTATCAGGCTAGTGAACGACTCCACGATAGGTTTACAAACTTTGTTTCTAAGAACAAGGCAGCACAGATGGAGCAGAGGTTGGTGTTTCTAAAGCTATGAAATATAATTTTTATTCCTTTGAAAACTTTGTGGAAACCTGCATCTTAATGAGTATAGCACGTACTCTGCTCCATGTCTGTGGATGATGCAGCATTCAGTCACTTGTTAATTGTCTTAGTTGTTACCAATTGATCATAGATGTGATTTGTTAACTACAGATGATTAGATTTACAGAATTTTATTCATGAAACTTCCTTCTGATGATTTCTCAATTCAAATTTATTTTTACTTAGAGATGGAAGTGAATTATCTACACGGGACTTGCAGAAGATGGTTCAAGCATTGCCACAGTATAATGAACAAAAGGAGAGACTATCTACCCATGTCGAGGTTTGTTCCTTGGTCAACTGGATCCATGCGTGGACTTCTTCGTTTCTTTCAAAAAGCAAACTTAAAGCTTTAGCCCTTCTTCACATTTAATAGTTCTTATGGAGTAACACTTTAACAATTAAAATCGTTCTTGAATAGAGGTGGACTATAAGAAATTAGACTTTGAGGTACTTCTGGATGTACGATTCTTAGGAGCTAGTTTCATTGGTTTAGGTTTGTATTCTAAATTTGTATAATCCCTAATAACAGCCAGCTTCTTACTGACCCCTTCTGTGGTAGAGCTCATGGGGATGGTCATATCTTATTCGAACACAACCTGCTGCAAGTGTTTAAAAGTCATAGCATCTTCCCTGTCGATGGTCTTACCTATGTTAATATCCATATAGTTATTCTTTGGTTATTTAGGAACAATTGAATTTGACAATGTGATGAACCTAGCATGCAATAAAATGCTGAAGTTTATTTCGTTACTTGATTGATCAGATTGCTGGTGAGCTTAATAAAATTATCCGAGACACGGGTCTTCGGGAACTTGGACAGCTAGAACAGGATCTTGTCTTTGGCGATGCAGGAACAAAGGAAGTTATCCATTATCTGAGGTCGAAGCAGGTGGAAATTTTTGTGCTGGCTCAGAAGAAATATTCAAACTCATTGTAATTTCCACTACAAGGCATGGTCTAAGTAACAACTTTTCTGCATGCAGGATACTTCAGGTGAAAATAAGTTACGCCTGATGATGATTTATGCATCTGTGTATCCAGAAAAATTTGAGGGCGACAAAGCAGCGAAACTGATGCAGGTATTTACTGCATGCTAAATTCTTGAAACAGTCTGAATTCCATCTAGCATATCATTGCGGTTTTGTTCAAACAAACTTATGGTAGATTGGCATAAGTATGTGGACACATAATAAAATAACTGGAGAGTAGTAGTTTTGTCTGTTGATTTAAGGGGGAAGAAAGAATCTTCTGAAGAGCAACTGGATTGATTTCGTGATGCATCAAGAAAAATGATGCCGGAAAATCACTGAAGAATCCATAGAATGCTTAGTATCAGAAGAGTATGAATAGGATGTTGCAAACAATATAATTTTCCAAGTTCAAATGTTGGGGTTTCTATGCATTCTTCCAAATAATATAAGAACAATAAAAAAAAGTAAAAGAAAAAGATGGTTTCTATGAACAACAATGCAGTTGGCTTAATTGAGGCAGTTTTCTGTTGTGATTTTTCGAGCATTTATTTTACCAAGCACAATTATAATGTGTCACTGGATGTAGTTTAGAAAATGTGACGTATGAGAAGAAAATTTTGAAGTGAGAACAATAGATCAAGAGGAAAAGTTCTAATTTCTGTAACAATTTCACCATGTGGACCAACAAAAGCTCTCTCCTCTACATCAATGCTCTCAGGATTTCTTGGCCGCCTTGGTTACTATTTATAGAATGAACCAGTTTTGGAGAAAATAGTTCTCAACCAAATGTTTTTATTTTTTTTTGATGACTCAACCAAATGTTTTTATGCTATAAGAAAAATATGGCCATCCCTTGTTTATCCATATTCTATGTCCTAGAATCAACTTGTAGAGTTGTTATTTTTTGTCTTAAATGCATGGCTATGTTTTGTATTGGCTCATTTGTTCTGCTACTTGAATCTAAGGAAAGTTTGAAAATTTTAATATAGATTCTTTTTTCCCCTAGTTAGCGAAACTGTCACCTGAGGATATGAAGGCTGTGAAAAATATGAGAATGCTAGAGGGTTCAGAAAAACGGAAGCCAAGTGGAAGCTTCTCCCTGAAGTTTGATTCGCAAAAGGTAAACATTAAAACTTTCCTGGAGTCTTCAGCTCTCATAATGACTGAAATGAGACCTGACAGTTGCTAGATTTTGTTGTTTGCATATTAGAAAGGGAATGCAGCTAGAAAGGATCGAACTGGAGAGGAAGAAACATGGCAACTATTCCGGTTTTATCCCGTGATAGAGGTTTGCTATAAGACTTCTCAATCCTCCTTTGTATATAATTTTGCAGAAGTAAACTCGCAAGATATTTCATCTTTTGTTTAGTGCTAATAAGATTGGTAGTATAAGAGGGTTGCAGTTTTTGTTACCAGCCATATTATTATATCTTCTTCATTTTCTAGATTAGGTTGACTTTTAGTATGGAATAGCAAATTAACTGCCAACTTTGCGACCAGATAGAGGTTAACTTCAAAATTCTACATGAACTGTAGGATTTAGGTCCTAATTGACTGACTGAATCCACTAAACGACCTAGCAATGAGAATATCTAGAAGATCATCTGACTGGAAGATCTTATTGCATGCTCCACATAGAGGATACCTTCCCAGTACTTTTTTGAAATGGAAATTGCTTAAGGACCAATTCACCTGCTTACCATTGAAGGGTTCTGAATTATATTCCAGAAAACTACCATACTTGGAAGCAGGGTCAATTGCCATTGCCTTTCTTTCTAGAACTCTATTTTTGAATTTGGGGACTACAATGCTCACAAAGAAAGAAATAATGCTTTTATGAGAGATGCTTCTTCAAATTGCCATTGTGTGAAAGCAGACTACATTCAGCTTTGATTACATTGTAGACTTCCCAAATGATTCATGTTTAATCAAATAGCTCTTTGAATGGCTTAGCTCATACTTCATACTTCCTGAATGATATAACCAATCCTGCTTCTTTCAGGAGTTGGTTGACAAAATGTGTAAAGGTGACTTGTCAAAAGATGATTATCAGTGCATGAACAGTTCTCAAACTGCTCCTCGTGAGGTCAATGGATCTTCTGCAAGGAATGTCCCACCAAAGGCCACTACTGAATCTACTAATCCACGCTCAGTGAGATCAAGGAGGACTCCAAATTGGGCACGTTCTCGTACTTCTGATGATGGATATTCAAGGTTCTCCCGTGGAAAAATTGTCTTTATTAGAGTTCTTTTTTTCTTTTTAACCTAGAAGATCCAGGCCTTCTGGACTTCCATATGAAGAAACTGTCACTTGTTAGTAAAAAGAGTACCATATTTATTTATTTAATTTTTCATTACTATTTTCCATGGAGTAGGATTTGCATAGCATGCAGCATCTAATTTTAAATATGTTCGAAAAATTGTTCATTGCATATTTAACATTCCTCATCTTGTCTTGTGTCTTTGTTGGAATTTTCTCTAGTGACTCTAATCTCAGAAGCTTTTCAACTGATTTTAAGAACATGGGACAACGGATTTTTGTTTTCATTATCGGTGGTGCAACTCGATCTGAGGTAATTCCGTAACTTTTGATTTCCATCCACTGCCTTTCCACTTAGGCATCTGAAATGGTATATTGTTGATTTTCTTCTACGCAGCTTAGGGTTTGTCACAAGCTTACAGCAAAGCTAAGGAGGGAAGTGGTCCTTGGCACAACTAGTCTAGATGATCCACCTCAATACATCACGGTAATAATACTTCATCCAGGAGTTTTTGGTGAGGTGTCTTTGACTTCGATTTTCTAGAATTCTGACAATCTTCCTCTCTTAAAATAAAATTAAATTGTGTGAATAACTCTTTACATGCTTGCAAAACATTCATCTTAAAATTATCAATCTTGGTATCAATCACTCGGAAACTTCTCTAGATATCATTCCATTATTCATGAGCTAAACTTTTAGTTTTACATGATGAGTTAATTAATCCATGTCAGATTAACCACTTCAATTTTGGTTGTATGAGAATATTGGATCTTTTAAAAGAGTCTTTTGCGAAGGCATGCAAGCAAAGTTACCTATTAATCTCTGATAGGCCTTCTCATCATTTCGACATCCAAATTGTTTGAAGTGTAATCTTGCTGGAGAAGCAGCTTTTCAGGCTATGATAGTGTTATAAAAGTTGCCAAAGTTAGAAACTGTGGTGATGGCTGAAATCAGAAAAAGGAATTAGTGCATCACTTTCGTAACCCTAATAGTCAAGTGAAATATATCCTCAGTCTGAACTCATCTCATCTTGTTTCACAGAAACTGAAACTGCTATCAGAGAAAGAGATTGCAGTAGATCCTGGCCTCGGAATTTAATGTAGTATTTGGGATTTGTAGATTACCTTTTTCGTTGACACCCAGAAGGTCAGTGAGAAAGCTAACTGATCATTGCTTTATGTTTTTCCTCTCCTTTTTCTTCCATTTGAAGAAACTACTTGATCCCTGCATCTAAAACCAACTTTCTTTAAATTTTAAAAGTGCAGGATGCACATGGCAGTTGCTTAGTTTCTGTGCCTTCTTTTATTGTTTTCGCGAGAAGAATTTGATTCACTGCAAAGGCATATATCAATTTTAAAGAAGGCTTCATGCTACTGGAGTCTGGATTTACACATGGCAGTTGGTCGACTGCTTTTATACTAATCTGCAGCTTAGATAGAAACTATCTATAAAAGAAGATATTATAGAAACTTCCTTCCAACATCCATGAGGTTGTGAAGGAGTTTGAGTACAAGTTTGCTTGTTGTTTTAAACTTCAAACACTAAGCAGGATTACACTCTTGAATTTTTGTAATTGTATTAAATATAGTTGGCCAAGTTTGTCTTAAAAGAAGAAAGATTGTTTGTATCTGTAAAAGGAAATTTTCTGTTTTAATAGACTATCTTCAATGCCTTTAATTTGGTCCAAAACTGTTTCTAGTTAAAATTGTTCTAACATTACATATTTACACTTAATAGTGCTGAATGTAATTCTTTTCAAGGCACAAAATTTTTGTAAAGAATTTCATATGGCAAAGGTGTTATTATTATAGGATATTTCATCTACTGAAAATCAAGTTACTTGACAGAAATCAAATGAGAATGAAATGAAATGTCACATAAACGCTAGCTTTGACATTCATAACAGTCCAACTGCAAGAGGAGCTTTCATCAATGGGCAAGCAAGATTTTTAAATAAAATACCTAGCAGTTATTTACAGAGATTATGGATGTTCTGGAAACTCTCAGTTTGTTGAAGAGTGGCTATGGTAATACTTGTGTGGTAATTGAAACAGAGAATAAGTTAGTTCATCAAGCTCTTGAAGGAACATTTTAATAATTCTTATTTTGTTTTGCATTTTTCTAGTTAGAAAATCACTGAATCAAGGTGTAATTGTTGATGTTTTACACCTTATTTGGATGGTTGTTAGCCATTGTATTGTATTGTTAGTTCAAATACCATGTTTGTTTTGATTGTTACTTAAATTTTACGGAAAAGGGTCAAAATTGCCCCTGAACTATGCGAAATAGACCACTTATACCCTCCATTACATTTTGGGATCAAAAATACCCCCGCAGTTATTCCAGGAGACCACAAATACCCTCAAGAGTTAACACCCCAATTTTTTAGTGACGTGGCAAGCCACACGGGACTAATCCCTCCACCTAAGCATTGCCAACTAAGATTCACTACAAAAGAACTTGACTTTTAGTGGCGACAAAGTCGCCACAAAATCCCAAAATATTGCCACTAAAGGTTATGAGTGATTTTTAGTGGCGACTAAGGCTCCAACAACCATTCGCTAGTAAAACCTATTTTTTCAACAAAAAAATATGATAATTAATTTTCTATTGCGACCTAATTTTCTAAAATAAATAACTTGCAATATCCATATTAAAAACATTCAATATTATTACGAAAAATAATCAAAATTACTTCTCGATTCAAATCTCCTACTATATATATATAATGCATCATTGTACATTTTATACATTTACATATGACATAAAAATAAAACATATAGTGT
>JAJOOF010022095.1:0-30944 GCA_029582545.1 Solanum lignicaule | reverse complement strand
AATAATACAACAATACTCATATAATGCCCTTCATGGCCACAATCATAATTCAAAAGCAACAAGCAACACTTCCACCAAAGGTGGATCCAACCTAAGAATCAATTATAGCAATATTAAGAGATCAAGTCATCGTACCAGCTTTCCAAGGCCATAAGGCACAATACTCAATTCCATGCCACTTATACAATATTCATCAAGTTAGGTCAACTTACCCTCTTTCCATGGCTATCTTCATCATCCTCATATTCTAACAGTTAACAATACAATAACAATGATAATAACAACATTCAACTATACAAGCTAAGCTCAACAATATCCAATAACCAACATAAAGGCTAAGTCACAATTTATGTCCATTCAAGTCTACTACCTCACATTATACAATGCAATAACAATTTCCAACAATCCAACATAGCTAAGATCATATAAGAACAGCCCACATCGAACCACTCAAAAATCCTTCATCAATTACTCAAAATCAATAAACCCACTTTAGACCAAATTTATAGAATTTGAGAAGACATTGGTTAATGAAGATTTCTTTTTTAAAACCATCAATAATCATTAATAACAACATAAAACATCATTTGAAAGGTTTTCATGCAAGTACCCATGCTAGAATTGAAATTAGGGTTTTTGGAAGAACTTTAAAAACACTTTGATTTGGCTCCTTGAATGGAAGAGGAATCAAGGATAAAGAATCCCTATACCTTAACCTTCATGTATCCCACGAAATTTGAGAAGAAAACACTTGAAACCTTCAACCCTAGCTTTAACTTGACCTAGCCTCCAATGGAGTTCTAGAGAGAACTTTTTGGGAGAGAAGGGGTTTGATTTGGACGAATGAATTCTAAAATACAATATCCAAGTTTAAATACCTTTAAAATACTTAAAAACACTTAAAACAATAACCCACATATTACCCAAACTACCCCTCACTTAGTTGGACCTTTTTAAACAACTCTAACTTCAGTTTTAAGAAACAAGTCCGTGACGCGGAGGTGTTCCCACAAGTTTCTAAAAATTAAATTTTGAGACAGAAGAGTCCGCGATGCGGACCAAACATTTTTCCCTTGGTGGAGCTAGTCTGCGACACGGACATGCTCCCTCCAAGCACAACTTCAAGATGCCTTGGCAGCTTGCTTGGTCAAGGTTGGGGTCCTCCTCGGGGACCCTTAGGGTGGCCCCCGGGGAGTCGTATCCAAACGTTTTGACCCTAAAAACATTTATTAAGACACTATGGTCACCTCAACTGATTTTAGACTCCAAAAAACACATAAAGACATGAACAACATACTAGAACACACCAACATGTACAAGACGAGTTTCCGAATGTCTTGGTCGTCCCTTGACGTTTGAGTTCCAAACTCATTAAACTGACTAAAAAGGCTATTCTTCATTATTTTAACAAGTTATTAATGCATAAAACCCATGTGAGACTCTACTTTATCCTACTTCATTTTGAGGGGTGTTACATTATATGACCTCCAAGTCATTTGATCATGTGTTATATGTTCTCATAGTTACTTGTTCATGTGCCACCTGTCCCTTACTTGTTCACATATCCCTGCTCTCATAGCTTACGTGACATAACTTGCTTCTTTATGTGTCATGTGCCCACGATGGCTCATTTGTATATATTCCATACCTTGCAACTCCAGTTTTTATATGTCACATGCTTCAAAGCCCACTTGCTTATGTTCCACATGCTTCATATACTCACTTGCTTATATGTGTCTTATAATACACTTGCTTATATCCACCACATGTATTATACATCACTTTATCAAATGCTACATATCGTCACAACTCACTTATTCATGTGTCACATCTTCTTATAACTAACTCGCCCATATATTGAATTCCCTTTTGTGCTCCTCTGCTTGTATGTTATAAAGTCCATGTGGCTTATTGGTTCAACAACTATTTTCCTCTCTATACTTATATGAGAAATACGTTAGGATAAAGTATCATGATGAAATAAAGATATTCCTAAAAGAAGGATTTAATTATGTGTCTCAATTTATTTCAATTCATGGAGTTTTAATACATATATTTGTGGGCAAGAAGAGGTACTTTAGCTTTCATGGTTATAAGTTGTTCCAATAGATTCATACTATGGTTGCAGGCCCTAAGTGCTTCTAGCCTAATATGTTTCATGTATTCTCTTATATGATTTTCATTACTTATCTTGCTATTCAATATGCCTTACATACGAGTACAATTCCATATGTACTCACGTTTCTTTTTATTTTGTCAGGAGGCACTGCATTCATAATTCAGGTGCATACATTCAGATGGCAAGTTGCTCAACATGCATCCTTCTCAGGTTTTTCACTATAGTTAGTGAGCCTCAACTCCATTTGAGATCTTGTCTTGTTGATAGGATTTACATAGATGGTTTAAGGTACGTCAGGGCCTGTCTCGACACATTTACAGATCATGTCATATGTTAGAGGCTTCATAGACTATGTCCAAATAAGGTTTATATATTTAGAGTTATGTCACCCATGCTACCCTCTAGGTCCACTGAGATAGTAACTGCACCTATGACTGTTATATGTATAAAGAAAAATAAGTATCTTCTCATGCTATTTGTTGGTCAAGACATCATTTAATATCATTTTCATATGTTACTTGTATGTATTCTAAATGAGTGGTTCGCTCGGTCATGTGATGGTACCAAAGTTAAGGCACCGAGTGCCGGCCTTGCTCACCCAGGATTGAGGCATGACAAAGTTTGTATCAGAACATTACGTTCAAATATCCTAGGGAGTCTATGAAGTCGTGTCTAGTAGTCCTTTGTATTGGTGTGTTGTCGACCACATCTATATGAGGGAGGCTACACGGGCATTTAGAAAATGTTTCCTTTTATTCATGTTCTAAATCGTGTAATAGAGCTATGCTTTGAAGAATCATTCTGCTCTGTGTGATTGAGCATAGAGTGGTAACTGAATATTATCTTATCAGATCATGCATATGCTAAGAATGCGAGACATGAATTAGAATCTTAAGGCTCAAGTTTTTATTCACCTACTGAGAAAAAGATGATGAAAATTATAGTTGCTCTTAAGGATATGCGACTCAAGAAGGAAATGAGGTTAATTAGAGTAGGTATTACAAACAATGAGGTAATTATGAACTGAAGATATTAACTAAATGCTATCAAAACATTTGAAAAGAGGTAAGAATGACCTTTTAAAGGTTGAAGTCAGTTAGTCTATGAAGTTAATACTAGACAGATGAAAATAATGGGTTAGAAAGGAAAAGGTTTATACAGTCTAATATGACTAATCTACAAGGTTGAGGAGAATTAAGGTCGGATGATGATTGATTGGTTAGACATAAACATAGCACTATGCTAGTACGTTTTAATTGGGAGAATTTTTTTAGATACTAAGTAGATAAGAATAGTGTTTAAGTGTGTCATAGGTCAAGTGCTGCAGTATGATAATGTTCCTTGTTAAAGGAGAAAAGTTCAGTATAGTTACTGAGAATGTTATTAAAACTGAGGTAAGTTGTGCTTGTTAAAGGTTGTCTCATGTGTTAAGTGAATAAGAGTATCCTTATTTTTTATTACTTATTTACTTATGGTACATTTATTGTGATGCCTTTTAAGAATTGTACATTTGTGTTTCTAGTTAGTTGTCGGTTTTAGATAGTTTTACAAAGGAAACTTTTCCAAAATATTTGAAAAGTTCTAAAGCGAAGAACTTTAGCTACAACAAACATTCGAGGACGAATGAGCCAAATGGGGGGATGATATAACACCCCATGTCCCCCATCATTTGTACGAACAAGTTCGCATCGACGAACCTATTATGACTTAGGAGAATAAGGTCATGATCTAGCCTAAGGATCAGGGGTCCCAGAATATATACGCATAATGTATTACGCTAAGGATAAAGTGTTTAGATTTGGGCAAAAATGAGGAATTGAATCAAGTAACCTACTAGCTTGACCTATGTGCTTCACCTACTAGCTTGACCTATGTGTTTCACCAACTAGCTTGACCTATGTGCTTCACCAAGTAAAATGTGATAAAAGCCATTATAAAGAAATCATAAATCAGATATGAGGCCAATGCATACATAAACCATTTGAGAAGTTTTCATAAAACCTTTGAAGAAAAAGTATTTATTTTGTGCGATATTTACAATTAACCGAGATAGACCATGTGAGCTATAACATGGAATATGTTGTCTTTCCCACATTGAAAAGAAATTGTCCTACTTTCCAAGGTAAGGACCATACATATTAGCTTAGGTAAGTCCAGTACCTATGACTTTCTAAGACAAATCCTACGGGGATACGTAGTTAGGGACAAGGAGATTGCTTCTATAGACCGGCCTATACTAATGGGATGGCCTCCATCTCAATGTTCTCTTGGTGCTAAGTACAATCCCAATGGAATAAACGTAGTCATAATCATAATCATACAAAAGTACTTGGAAAGGCAACAATTTGGACCACCAATCCTATTATAAGTTCATATTAGAATAGCTCCTTTAAAAACAATGTTTCATACATATGTGAGAAAACCTTCCACAATCATGACTTTATAGGTATATGAGAAAACCATTGACAGTACCTTCAATGTGAGAAAACCTTTCACAAATGATTGACACTTACTTTAAAGCACACTTTATTCATATATTCATCCTTTCATAGGTTGATAAGCTTTTGTTCATAACTTCATAATCAAAATCATGAATAATTCATGGGTTCATATGAATCAATAGGAAAACAATGCACTTGAAGTAAACTATATTTTCTTGAATTTCTTTTAAAATAATGCACTTGAAATTAAAGATAATACTACCTTCTGGAAATACTTCTTGAAAGTAATGCAATTAAAATAAATATACTTCCTTCAATTCTTTCTTGAAAGACTTCAATAAAATTTTGAACATAAATTATTCATAAAAAATAATGCATATGATATACTTAGACAAGGTTTTTAAATAATTTTTATTAGAAATGGATCCATGTGGTATACGAGCATGAACCATAAATCAAATATCATTAATCACATAAAGTACCATTATTTTGATTATAAAAACCAAGAATCATTGATAAGAGATAAAGGAAATTTCAAATCACAGAATCTTGGGTAAAAAATCCTAACTTTAATCATAAAAATATATATTGTAGGACTAGGGTGTGAGAAAGAACAAAATTCCTCACTTTGATAATCTTACATACATTGAACGCTCTATTAATCTTGAAAGCCTTTTTTGAAATTCTTGTATTAGTCTCTTGAAAATCTTATGGTCAAGGATTAAAATTTCTATTAATGATCATGATTATTAGAAAGAATTTGAGTTGGAAATATTGAAACACTTGGATAAGGACTTAATTTTGAAAAAGAATTTTGAAAATGATTTGAAAGAACATTGCATGAAGAAGAATATTGAAAAATATTTGAAAGAATCTTTCTTGGAAGTCCTATGCTTTTATCTTACTTAGAATTTTGTATTAGGATTGAGAGAGGAGAAGAAGGAATTAAAAATATGGAAATAGGATTATTTTTGGTGTTATAGGAGTTAAGATATCCAATTTTAAGATTTTCCTAGTGGTATAAGCAAAATAAAATTACCTTATTTAGAAATTTCCCCACAGCCAAAACGGAACTGAACTACATTATTTAGTAAAATGATCATATTTGTATACTCCAATCTCAGAATGACGAAAACTTGGTGGCTTCAGAAAGAAGATTCATAGCCCTTTAATTTTATAAGTTATGGTCCACGTAACTCATCACATTCTAAGATATATGGTCATTAGAAATTGACCAAAGTAAAATCTAATATGACAATTTAACCGATAAGGAAACTTTCAACTCAACTTTGTGTTTAAGGCTTATTATTACCTTAATTAATCTCCAATTATCTCCCCACACTAAATAATTTACTTTAACACCTATGACGAATTAAGAATCATCGGGTACAACCCTATATAATTATGAAGAATGGATCTTAGCTTAGAGATTTTTGGGGTATTACAATATCTTCCCCTTGGAATCATTCATCCACAAAATTCATTTTCAATACATCTCTTGAGAATTTCATCGTAACAAAAGAATTCCTTAGAACTGCATTTAACAAAAGTCCAGTTATCATCAAGAATCACTTACTGCATCATGCATTATCCACATGTTATCGACACTACATTCAAATGTAGTACTATAAACACTTTATGTTATCAACACCAAATTTAAGCCTAATACTATAACCACTTTATGTTATCAACTCCACATTCAAGCCTAGTACTATAACCACTTTATAAAATTCTAGGTAACAAATTATTCTAGGAATTTCTTGCCCTCTTATCATCTCTACCAATCAAAATTTCATGAATTACTACAAAAATATACACCAAATATACTCATCTAGATACTATATATAACCAAGCCTCATTTGGTCTTCTTCCAAACTTATAACCTTATATATATAGAATAAGCATACTACCATCTTCAGAATAAGGGTAATCTACCCTCTCATATAAGTTAATACTAAGATATTACCAACATCTCTATCAAAATTGAAAACGAATCATTAGAAGAACTTACAGTGAAAAGATCATAAGCACAAATAGTTCAGGAAGTGTTATCTAAGAATATACATGATATAGGTGATTTCACTAGCTATTAAGGGTATTTCACAAGCTCATGGGATTGAGTGCATTTTGAAACATGCGTACAAATATATCATGATTCATATAACATTAGGCTGGAAACTCTTCATTCCGTGAAGTAAGATTGGGATCGATGTGCTCAATTATTTGGTTCATATTATAGAAATTTAGCATAGTCATGAATCTTTCTAACATAGGTCATGGGTATAGTGCTGCTATGCAACATATAAACATAATGTCATAATAATTGAAATATTAGGAATAAGCTAGCATACGAATGAATTGTTATCATATAATAATTCTTTCTTAACACATCACCTTATCATCTCCCCCTTTGTCCATGGACCTATTTCATATTATTTAAATTATTCTACAATCACTTTACTAAATGATTATGACTAAAAACACATAGAAAATTATAAGCTTAGAGCCTAACATGAATATATAGTGTACTAGGTTTAGTAAACATCTATCTTTCTAAGGCATAAAGTCACAACTTACGTCCTCGCATAGGGAGCACATATTCTTTCCAGTTGAATCAGTACACTCATTGCAAGCCAATCCACTTAAACTATTTCACATGTTAACATTCACTCACCACATATATTTCATTGATACTAATACAATGATATGATGTAATTCACCTAACGCATTAACTATGTTTGTAATAATAATATAAGATCTACACAATCATTACGTGTTAGCCAACACACAAGGGACCATCGCCTCATTACTAACTTATTGGGTTCATAATTACAAGTACATACTTTACTCAATTATTTTCCCCACTCTTTTAAGGTTATTACTGTCACGCCTCAAATCCCATGAAGACGGACAGGCACCCGATGCACTCAAAGCCCGAGAGAACCAACATGCAGCCTGTGCTTACTATGCTTATAACTATGACAGTCTTGTGACAAGTTCACATAGGATGCAGCGATATGAACCAACATAAGTAGATCCAAAACATATATACAAGACTTGGCCGTTGAGGTCATAACATGTTAAGACGCAACTGAACCATGTACAAAAGTCTACAAAGCCTCTAAAATATAGAAAACCTTAGAGTAGGTCAGGACAGACCCCGTCTTACTCTTAATTACGATACAATACAAAAATGAGATACCAAGGACTCAGTAAAGCTCCGAATTAATTTGGAGCTCACCAAAAGTAGCTGAGCGTCGTGTGCTCCTACTGAGGAGGTCTACTAGCTGAAGTGCATGTGCCTGCATCATGAAATACAGCGTCCCCTGCGAGGGACGTCAGTACGAGAAAATTTACTGAATATGTAAGGCAATAACATATATAAAATAAGAGTTCGAATGAAACCAAGTACCAATATATGTGTGCATAAATCACAATAGAAGACCACCTTTGTTAACTCTTGTGGGATCAAGTATGCTACATTCTTGTCTTTACCTTTATGTGTGTTATGATCTTTATAAGGCATGTGATACGAATGGCCAGCTGATCAGTGATAGAAGAGGATGGCCCATGCTAGGCATTTTAACCCCTGGGATGCGGTCCTCATAATTACACAAATTGGGATTGGCCCTTGCTAGGCTTTCGCCCCTGAGTTGCCACCCTTCTATACTAATTGGGATCAGCCCAGCTAGGCTTTCGCCCCTGAGCTGCCACCCTTAATTATATATATTTCTTTACTTAGATTCTTTAATCTTTGAGATTGTTGTTTTGGTGGTCATAATCATTTTTTATATTTAGAACTACGAACCGGAAGTAGAAGACATGAAAATAATACTTCAAGGCAGTAACAATGACATAAGAAGCTATGTAACATCAATGCATTTCCTGTGAGCTTAAATGAAACGATTGACTTCAACTGACTAAGAAGAGGATTAACCAAACTTGATTTTTCAAATACCATTTCTATACCAGCACATAGGAGGTTAATTACACAAGTATAGAGTAGTGAACATATAATGAAGTAATTCTATACACTAAGGAGAGGGGGAAATATTGTCAGCTATTTGGAGATCGTACACTGCCACTATGTTTCCTATACTAGGAATAGAACTTAGGAAATTCCCTTATTGATATTGATTGCAAGTATCAGATTTAATGCCAAAGAATATTGAATCGAATAGCCTTACATACCTTATCCTCTGACCAATACAACTATCACGATTCAGCATCCCCTTTCAAGTTTTAATCTACAATATAAGTCATGATAAACTTAAATTAGCAGCTATCACACCGTGAGCCTCGTAAAAAAGTAGCTAACTTTTACGGACAATGAGCCCATACTGCCCTTAAAACAATGTGTATCACCACACCCTCCTTCTTTGCCCAATACATACATTATATATAGTTTTCCAAGATTACCCAAACTGCACCAACAACAATACACATAAACCAACCTCAAATATTCTTTATCATACAACCAATTATTGAACTCACCTCCCCCTTGAGTTCTTTATGAAAACACACCCATAACTCCTCACTCAAACTCATACATAAGGAGGAAGAAAATGGAGCACTTACCTTACCTCAATTTCTGGAACTTCCCGTTATAATTTGAATTCCTCTAGAACTTCAACTTCCCTTCACACTTAAACCAAAGAAGAAGAGAAAAGTATCTTAATAATCAAGGAAAGTGAGCAGTAGCTTGTGGGAACTTCTGCCTTGTACTTATAATCAAGCATGAATAACATGTTTTCCTAATCATCCGTGGGAGAATTAAGCTAAATCCATATGCGTATTCACTTACCTTGTCTTGCAGAGATGAGGGTTTCTTCAATAACCCTAGAAGAACTTTAAGGCTGCTGTTTTAATCCTTAAGAGAAAAGAGAGAGAGAGCTGGAGTTAATCCTCAATATTTTGTGTTAAAATGAGTGAGAATAAAAGCCAATATATCTTATAGCTTTCTTTACCTTTAAGAATATCCTCTAGAAAGCTTCATTTTCAGCCACTAATTGGTCAAGTAGGTGATGCACCTGTTTATGTACATCAAGCAACTCAAAAGGTCAAACTAGGTGATGCATCTACTTGCTTTCACTTGGGCTTAAAAATTTGGCCTTGATAGATTTGGCTGCTGGGTTTAAATTTCATTTTCCTTTTATTTACCATAGTTTGGGCCGCAAGTAAGCCCATTAGCATAGGCCCATATATGATCAATAAACCTTGGCCTTTTAAACTACATCGATATAGCTCAAGTAGGTGATGCACCTAGTTGGTCCTTTGGACTGGTCAATAAGTCAAAGTAGGTGATGCATCTACCTCTCACCTATTAGATTAGTTAAGTCAACCAACCAGCTCACTTATTTTATTCCATTTTCTAAATATTAATCCATTTTTCTTTAACTTCGCACTTAACTTTCAACTTTAAGCTCAATTACCACCTTACTATCTCTTTAAATACTCCCATTGGAGTTAACTTGCAGTACATAAGCTGAAATGTGCGAGGCATCATATCACCTTCCGAGCTAGTTTAAACCAACACTTATTATATAAGAATGATGGTCCCTCACCTATACTATAAGGCTATGTCAAGTATCACTAGAATATAAAAAGCATATGTGTAATACGGTCTGTTACATCCGTCCCCCCTTAAAAAATTCGTCCTCGAATGTTAGCATGGTTATCCAACCCAAACAGGTTCAAGCCTAAGTTAGTACTACTAATAATCACATAATACATATAGACTTATACTTACTTGTCAACGCCTCAACTACGCATCTTGATCCTTCTCATCGATCTGAAAGAGATGAGGATACTTCAATTTCATTACTTCTTCAACTTTCCATGTAACTTCTTCTACTTTTTGGTTCCTCCATAATACTTTTGCAGAAGCTACTTCTTTATTTCTTAACTTACTAACTTGTTGATCCAGAATAGCAATGGGTACTTCTTCATAAGTGAGATCTCTCGTAACCTGTACATCTTCAGTAGGAATAATACGAGATGGGTAACCTACTCATTTTTGAAGCATTGAGACGTGAAACACCTGGTGAACAGTTGAAAGCTCTTCAGGTAGCTCTAACGCATATGCAACTTGGCCAATTCTTTGGATAATCTTATATGACCCTATATAGTGTGGACTCAAGTTTCCCTTTTTACCAAACCTCATTACCCCTTTCTTTGGTGACACCTTCAAGAACACCCAATCCCCTATAGAAAATTCTAGTCCACAACTTCTAACATATGCATATGATTTATGTCAACTTTGAGCTATTTTTAGCCATTGCTGTATCACTTTGACTTTTTCCATAGCTTGATGAACAAGATTTGGCCCAAATAAGGCAGTTTCACCTGTTTCGAACCAGCCAATTGGGGATCTACATTTTCTACCACATAAAGCTTCATAAGGTGCCATTTTAATACTTCAATGGTAGCTATTATTGTATGCAAACTCGATCAATGGCAAATGATCATCCCAATAACGTTTGAAGTCTAATATACAAGCTCACAGCATATCCTCAAGTGTTTGAATTGTACGCTGTGGGTGACAATTTGTTTGGGGGTGAAAGGTTGTACTTAAATTTACTTGTGTGCCCAAACTCTTCTGAAATGACTTCCAAAAATATACAGTGAATTGAGCTCCCCTATCAGATATAATACAGATTGGCACTCTATGTAGATGAACTATCTCTTTAATATACAACCTCATATATTCTGCAACTGTATAAGTAGTCTTGACCGGCAAGAAGTGCACTGATTTGGTCAGTCTATCAACAATTACCCATATAGAATCAAACTTCCGAAATGAATGAGGCTAACCAGTGAAAAAAATTGATGTTGATCATGTCCCACTTCCAAATTGGTAGTTCTATACACTGCATATATCCTCCGGGCTTTTGGTGCTCTACTTTTACTTGTTGATAATTTGGACATTGAGCCACGAATTCCGCAATGTTCTTTATCATGTCCCCCCAACAGTACATTTCTTTCGAGTCATGATACATTTTAGTTGACCCCGGATGGACAGAATATCTCGAATGATATGCTTCCATCATAATCTTGTTTCTTAATTCATCTACATTAGGTACACACAATCTGTTTTGACATCGAAGTACTCCCTCTTGCGTAAGGTCAAATGCCTTTGTCTTACCCTGTTGTACATTCTCCTGAAGCTTTAATAGAATAGGATCAGTGTACTGCTTCTCTCTCACTTCAACTACTAATGAGGAATCTGCCGCATTATTCACAATAAGCCCTTCGTCTGGAGATTCAAGAAGGCGAACTCCCAAGCTAGCTAGTTGACATAGATGCTTAGTTATTCCTTGTCTTTCAACAGACTGCCCATAAGTTCTTGCCATTATTTTATGACTTAACGCATCAGCTACTACATTTGCATTCCCGGGATGATACAAGATATCAATGTCATAATCTTTTAATAGCTCTAACCATCTTCGCTGCCTCAGATTTAGGTCCTTTTGCTTAAAGATATATTTCAAACTCTTGTGATTAGTGTATAAGTCAACATGAACTCTATACAAGTAGTGGTGCCCTATCTTCAAAGCAAACACAACTGCTGCTAGCTCTAGTTCATGGGTTGGATAATTTTTCTCATATGGCCGCAACTGCATTGAGCCATAATCTATTACTTTACAATGATGCATCAATACACATCCTAGGCCCACTCTTGAAGCATCACAATACACTGCATACCCTTCTGTTCATTCTGGAAGTACCAATACAGGTGTAGAAGTTAATTTATTCCTCAGCTCTTGGAAGCTTCTTTCACATTCATCACTCCACTGAAACTTGGTTTCTTTACGTGTTAGCTTTTCTAAGGGTGCAAAAATGGAAGAGAATCCTTCAACGAACCTTCATTAATAACCTGCCAATCCAAGAAAACTACGGATCTTCGTAGGCGTTGTAGGTCTTGGCTAGTTTTTCATGGCTTCTATCTTCTGGTTATCAACCCTTATTCCTTCATCGGATACAATATGACCTAAGAATTCCACAGATTTCAACCAGAACTCACATTTAGAGAACTTCGCATAAACTTACGATCACGAAGAATTTGTAAAACCTGTCGCAAGTGGTTAGCATGGTCATCTTCCGATCTTGAATACACCAAAATGTCATCTACGAATACTATCACCAACACATCTAGAAATGGCTTGAATACCCTATTAACATCGAACATGAACCTATTTTGTTGGTACAAGTTCAGCTCATCCGGCATTAATCCGCACACTATGTAAATGGCGAAATCTGCATACCAAGGAGTTTGTTTGAGAGTTATTGCTAACACTTGTTCATCGGGAAAGGAATAGTCTATGTCAACCTCAGGCACATCATTCTCCTGCCCTCTAACCTGGATAAGTGGTCAGCCACCTGATTTTCGCAACCTCTTCTATCTTTGACCTCAAAGTCAAATTCTTGCAATACGAGCACCCACCTATCAACCTTGGTTTCGCACCCTTCTTTGCCATTAGGTTACAGAGTGCATCATGACCAGTATGAACAATTACTTTAGTGCCTAACAAGTATACCCAGAATTTTTCAAATGCAGAGACTACCGCAAGAAACTCTTGTGTAGTCATGGTATAATTACGTTGAGCACTGTTTAGAGTCTTGCTTGCATAATAAAATGGGTGAAAAAGTTTATTGCGTTTCTGCACCAACACAACACCCAATGTTGTTCCACTTGCATCACACATTACTTCGAAAGATTCTGACCAATCAGTACTAATATTGACTGAGGTCGATAGTAATTTATCCTTCAATCACCGGAAAGCCATCATACAAGCATCATCAAAATGGAATTTCACTTCTTTCTCTAAGAGTTTGCATAAAGGATGTCCAATCTTTGAGAAGTATTTGATGACCCTCTGGTAGAACTGGCATGTCCTAAGAAACTACGAACCCCCTTTACCGAAATTGGTAGTGGCAATTTCTCAATAACTTCAACCTTTGCTCTTTCAACCTCCGGCCCCTTTTGCCACCCCTTGTGACCAAGTACTATTCCTTCTTTAACCATGAAGTGACATTTTTCCCAGTTGAGGACCAATTTTGTCTCCACGAATCTTTGGAGAACTTGTCCTAAGTGTACTAAGCATGTCTCAAAGGTATCACCCACAAATGAGAAGTCATCCATAAATACCTCCATTGAATCTTCTACCATGTCGACAAAAATAGATAGCATGCAACGTTGGAAGGTGGCTGGAGAAACACATAACCCGAAGGGCATCCTTTTAAAGGCGAAAGTCCCGTAAGGGCATGTGAAGGTGGTTTTCTTTTAGTCTTTCGGTGTGATGGAGATTTGGTTGTAACCAGAATACCCATCTAAAAAGCAGTACCTAGCCCTTTGTGATAGCCTGTTAAGCATTTGATCCATGAATGGCATAGGAAAGTGATCTTTTTCAGTCCATGAATTTAACTTTTGATAATCCATGCATACTCTCCACCCGGTCATCGGTCTAGTCGGCACAAGCTCCTTTTTTTCATTTAGGACTACGGTAATACCTCCCCTTTTCAGTACACATTGCACCGGCTTTACACATTTGCTATCTGCAATAGGGTAGATCACACATGCGTCCAACCACTTGATGATCTCTTTTTTTACCACTTGTTGCATTGGTGGGTTCAATCTCCGCTGATGCTCAATACTAGGCTTACACTCATTATCAAGCTGGATTTTGTGAGTACAAATACCAAGAGGGATGCCCACTATATCAGCGATGGTCCATCCTATAGCTTTTATATGTTTTCGCAACACTTCAAGGAGTAGTTTCACCTGCAATTCAAGCAAGTCAGTTGTAATGATCACCGATAAAGTGTTATTTTCCCCAAGAAGGCATATCAGAGATGAGAGGGAAGTGCTTTCAATTCCAAATTAGGTGGTTCTTTTGTTGATGGCTTTGCGGGAGGACTCTCTCTATTTTTTAGGTCAATATCCAACTTGATTAGAATCTTTGAATACGCTCCTAAGCCTGTCGAAGCAGCTACTACCTCCTCATAGCCCTGAATTTCGGATTCATCATAATTAGTAAGTACGACTCTAAGGGGTTCATTCATGCACATCAAATGGCTTACACTAGCTACCACCTCATCGATAATATCATCAGTAGATACCACATGATTATCATTTGGGTGTTTCATGGATTTTCAAATATTGAAATTTACTTCATCTTCGTTCACCTGAAACCTCAATTCTCCACTTTCAACATCCACCAATGCTCTCCTGGTTGCTAAGAATGGCCTTCCAAAAATAATGGGAATTTCAGCATCTATTTCACAATCTAAAATAACAAAATTAGCTAGAAAATGAACCGATCAACCTTCACCAAGATGTCATAAAGAATCCCCACGGGATGTTTGATTGAACGGTCTGCCATCAATAGTCTCATTGTGGTTTCTTTCGGTTCACCCAACCCAAGTTGTTTCTATATCGCATACGGCATTAAGTTAATGCTTGCTCCTAGGTCACATAAAGCTTTAGTGAATTAGAGCATGCCTATGGTGCACGGAATGGTGAATACCTCGGGATCTTCTCTTTTTTTTATCAGCTCCTTAGTCATAATTGCACTGCAATTATGGGAAACTTCAATTGTCACAAAATCCAAACTCATCTTCTTTGAGACCAACTCTTTCATGAACTTGGCGTATCCTGACATTTCCAACAATGCTTCCACAAGGGGGAGGTTGATTTATAGTGTCTTGAACACTGACAAGAACTCCTTGAACTTCTCATCTTCATTTTTCTTCTATAAACATTGGGGAAATGGTAGAGGTATTTTGGGTAAAGGGTATATGACTTTTGGAATTTGAACGTGTTGTTCCACTTCCGTTTGTGGTTCTTTGGTAAGGTTTTGATTAATAACTAACTCTTGTTCCTCCATGCGTTTACCTTCTTCATAGTTTGGAGCATCATCATTTCCAATCACATTGATGGTGTCGGCATCTGAGTTCACTTTACTGTTCAATGATGAAAAGTCATCTTTCATCCCTTTCAACAAACGAACCTTCAACTTTGTCAAGTATGCGTGACAACAAGTCATTTACCCAGGGACTGCTTGTACTCCCTTTTGATTTTGGGCTTTAACATGAGTCAGTATGGTTCTCCTCATAATCATCTTCCCTTCTCCAATAATCATTTTTCTCTGCCCAATCTTGATAGTATCTCCTTTGTTCTTCTTTCTTATGATAGTTCCAACCTTGATTTCTGCCTCGTTGTAGATAGCGTGGGTGGAAACCCTCCTCATATCTCTTAGAGTTCCAACCTTGATTCTCCCCCGTCATTGAGTAACCGGAAGAAGAACCCTCCTCAACTATAAACAGCCCACATGTCCCCTTCATGTGCTCTTGTAGAACTTCCATTTGGGTCAACATATTCTTGATGTTTTCATCCCTCTCTCTCTCTTTATCAAGTTGCTCTTGCGTTAATCTAAAATGAAATGGAGAGACTTGATCTTCTTTGGTGCAGCACGTTTGGTTTATACTTGTCATGTCATCCAGAAGAAACGAAGCTACCTCAAATGATTGTAACATTATTCCTCTTCGTACCAATTGATCAGCCACCCCTTTATTAATCGAATCGAGACTCCGGTAGAAATATTAAAGTAACCAATCATTTGGTAGCCCATGAGTTGGGCATTTAAGTAGGAGCTTCTTGAATCTCACCCACATTTCATGGATGGGTTCCCACTCCCGTCGCTTGAAACTTTGAATTTCGTCTCTAAGTTTCATCATCTTTGATGAAGGAAAGAATCTTGTGTTAAATGATATAATCAGATCCTCCCATGATGTGATGGAATTGTTTGGTAACTCGACTAACCACTTATTAGCTTCTCCCGTTAAGAACAATGGAAATAACCGCAGCCAAATTGACTCTTCTGACACTCTTTTGAATGAAAAAGGACTGCAAACCTCTGTAAAGTTTCTTACATGCTCATGTGGGTTTTCTTCATCTAGCCTTCCATATAGTCCCCTCATTTGGAGAAGATGAAGAGTTGTGCTAGTGACTTCAAACATCGCATTCTCATCAGTTTGTGGGATGCAAAGTTCACCCATTTTACCCTATTGAGTTGGGTTGTAGACATTATTCGTGTCGTCTATACCATCTCGATGACATGCTTGGCTGTCATTCATCTCTTCCTCACTCATGTTCACTTCTACGTAGTACAACCAACACCTCACAAAGCAGCCAAAACTAATTCAACTACGACCAACGAATTTGAGAGTGTCAAATCTTAAATTAAAGAATTCTAAGTAACGTTACTCCCTGGCAGTGGCGCCATTTTGATTAACGTATCAAGGCATTTCATCCAATACTAAATGACAACGATCGTTTGTCAGTATAATAACCAAAATACGTGAGTTAGGATCGATTCCATAAGGAGTAGTACTTCCTTCAAATTCAATAATAAAAGTACAATGACAACCTCTTCAATCAAACAATTCTTGCACAATTAATGTTCAAATCTCAAATTTTGGGTTTTAACTACCAATCCAAATTTACACTTCAACACAAACAATCAAATATTAGAGTACACCTTGGGGAATTAATCAGCCAATTATTGAATCTCAACAAAGTGGATAACCGTTACTGCTCATAATGGGATAATTTATTGTGGGTAGGTCGAACCATATTTAAAGCAATTTTCTCTAGGACAATTACCTTTTCTTTGTTGAATTCTCTCGAACTTCAACACCAATCAAAAGATGCCCAACTCTTTACCCTCATCAAATCCATTCTCTCGAGCTGAATACGAAGGATGTATCACTTGTTTCACTCTCTCGAGCTGAAACCAAGGAAACCCACTACTAAGGATGCTAAGATTGCCACCTTGGTTCACACCTCTCTCTCTCGAGCAAGTGCACAACACTGAAATTCATACACGAAGTTGCACAATTCAACCTCGAAACACAGTAACAACGTAGACCCACTTCAAATTAACACCATTCTTCACAACTAACAAACACCCACTAAGTAAATTCAACAATTGGCTTCATGATCAAAACCCCAAGTAAAGGGTCTCAAAAATAAGAAAATCAAAATCAAATATCACTCCCATAGTTGGGTACAAAATGAGAATTACTGATGAAAATCAATTGATAATCTCCTCTCTTACAAAATCTCTCTCAAAATGTTGCTAAAATCACTAACTAAACCCTTTAGTAGTGTTTTCTCTCTATGTAATGCCTTCCTTACGTTCTGAATGAATTTCTCTCTCTAGCCAAACCTTATTTAAATAAATCTGAAGTGTCACTGCTTATGACCACTCGGTGAAGTAATTTGGGTGTCGCTGACAGATCGGGGAATCGCCGATTGTTTTTCATATCGCCTTCATTTTTTGCTTTTTCTTGGTCTGGCTACTGTAAATTTGGGTGATCCAGGTCGGAATCGCTGAATGACTCCACGATTGGCACTTTTTTCTTCCATCCCACCCATCATCACTTGCTTGAATCTACTTTAGCACTTTTGGCGATTTGGTGGTCCTTCGCCGACTAGATCGGTGATACCCTGAATATAGTTGCTACTCACCGAATTCACCCCTATTTTAGCTCCGGTATTCTGTAACTTTAGGCAGTATCTGGGTGATTCGCCGAATGACATTGGCGATTTTGCGATTTGCCGAATGACATCATCGATCATCAGGTCTTCATTTCATCATTCCTTTAGCTTGCCTTGTTTATTTTTTGCCCCATAGTGTCCATGATTTCTCTCTAAATCCAAATACCTGAAACTCAAAGATTTACATCAGTTATTGAGACAAAATATGCATTCGAGGATACTAAATTTATCAAAATAAAGCCCTAAAAGAGTTTGAATTGTGGACTCATCAATCACGCAAGATTTCATTATGTCCTCTAAGGTCTGAATGGTATGCTCAGCCTTATTATCCATCTATGGATGAAATGCGGTACTGAGATTTACCTTAGTACCAAGACCTTTCTGAAATGATTTCTTGAAACAAGAGGTAAGTTTAGGACCTTTATCTGAGATGTTAGACAAGGGGACCCCATGCAACCTAACTATCTCATTGATGTAGATTTTGGCGTAGTCCTCCGCAGAAGTTGTTATCTTGAAACCCAAGAAGTGAGCTGACTTAGTAATTTTGTCCACTATCACCCAAATGGGGTCATGTTGTCTACAAGTACAAGGTAAATCTATAATGAAGTCCATGTTTATCCCTTCCCACTTCTATGTTGTAATTCTAATTTCATGAGTCACACCTCTCATTTTCTAATGATCTACTTTAACCTTCTGACAGTTAGGACACTTAACCACAAAGTCTGCTATGTCCCTCTTCATATAGTTCCACCAAAAGACCTCCCATAGATCACAGTACATCTTAATGGAACCTCGATAATTGGAATACCTGGAGTTATGAGCTTCTATAAGGATATGCGGCCTCAACTCACCTACTTTAGCAAAACATAAGCAACCCTAGTAACGAAGTACACCATCTCCCCCTTTGGAGAAGACCTCAACTTTTTGTTGATGAACTACACCTTTCAACTAAAGTAAATATAGGATCGCTATCTTGATTTTTCTTAACCTCCGCTACCAATGAGGATTTTGATCCTTTTATAACTATCACACTACCATCTGATGTGTCTATAAGGAATACTCCTAAGCGAGCAAGCCGATGAATATCTTTTGCTAACTCTTTCTTTTCTTCCTCAACATTAGCTACACTCTCCATAGACAGTCTTCTGAGAGCATCATCCATTACATTGGCCTTACGTGGATGGTAAAGCACATTCATGTCATAGTGTTTAAGCAATTTAAGCCATCTCCTCTGATAAAGATTCAAATTTTTCTGGGTGAACACATACTCGAGGCTCTTATAATCTATGAACACCATACAATTAGTGTCTCCAAATATTTAGGAAAAATACTACGGCTCCATGTTTGAGGTCATGAGTTTGGTAGTTCTCTCATGGACCTTAATCTTCCTAAAATCATGAGTTATGACGTTACTTGCTGCATCAACACACAACCTAGGCCGACCCTAGATGAATCACAATAAATCACATAACCATTGGAACTATCTGGTACAGTAAAGATCGGAGTTGTAGTCAACCTAGTCTTTAGTTCTGAGAAGTTTTCCTTACACTCAACTAACCACTGACCCACCTCTGCAATAACTATCAGAAGTTTCTTGGGTTTTGTCTGTTATTACAAGAGTTTCGTAGAAAGAAAATTCATTCATAGCTTACTAATTGACCAAGTTGACTCTGAAGAAGTATAACAACCCTCAAAATGAAGTAGGGTAAAGTAGAGCCTCACATGGTTTTTATGCATTAATAACTTGTTAAAATAATGAAGAATAGCCTCTTTAGTCAGTTTTAAAGAGTTTGAAAGTCAAATGCCAAGGGATGACCAAGACGTTGGGAAACTAGTCTTTTACGTGTTGGTGTGTTCTAGTATGTTGTTTATGTTTTTTATGTGTTGTTTGGAGTCTAAAATCAGTGGAGGTGACCCTAGTGTGTTAATAAATGTTTTTAGGGTAAAAATATTTGAGTATGACTCCCCGATACCACCCTAAGGGTCCCCGAGGAGAACCCCAACCCTTGGCCAAACAAGCTACCAAGGTAGCTTGAAGTTGTTCACGAAGGGAGTGGCTCCGCGTCGCGGACCTGTTCCACCAATGGCCAAAATGTGGCTCCACATCGAGGACACACTACAGACTCTACTGTCTCAGAATTTAATCTCCAAAAAATCCATAGAACACCTTCGCATTGCGGACTTGGTTCCCGAAGAAATCTACGAAAATAAAACTAAAGTTTGACTTGTTTAAAAGGTCCAAATAAGTGAGTGGTGGTTTAGGTACTTTGGGGAATTATCATAAATGGTTATTCTACCTATTTTAGGGTATTTTAAGTTGGTTAAAACTCCAAAACTTAGAATTAGACCCCATTCTTCAAATTGACCCTTCCCTCTCAAAATAAATTCTCTCAAACAAAACCCCATTGAAGACCTTGATGAAGCTCAAGCTAGAAGATGGGTTTTCAACTGATTTCTTCTTCAATTTCATGGGTCTTTGATAATTAAGGTATGGTAACTCTTGATTCTTGAAAACCTCTCATTCAAGGAGTTCTATCAAAGATTTTCAAAAGTGATCCAAACACCAAAATTCCCAATTTTCAATCTAAACATAGGTCCCTTGTCAAACGATGTTCTAAATCATTATATTGATGAATTGATGTGGAATTAAGGTTTTTAAGATAATTTTCAAAGGAATTCTTGAAGAACCCATGATCCCCAAATTCTCGAAAATTAGCCTATGATGTGGGTCTTTGTGAATATGATCTCTATTGGTGAAATTATGTTTAGATTAGATTGTATTGATGTTTCCTACGATTATGTATACTTATTCAGGTTGAATTGTTGGTATATTGATGAGTTGAGAATTATGGCCTCATGGGCAAAGTTTTGGGTTGATCCTTTTGTTTATAGAATTGTGCTTAGATTATGTTTATGTTATTGAATTACATTGCTGATTCCTATTGCTATCTATGTCAATTGATTATGAATTGTTGAGGATTGATTGTCACGCCCAAAATCCCATTAAGGTGGACAGGCACCCGTTGCCGAGAAGGCTCGGGAGGACCAACCTGTAATCATGCTCTATCTATGAACATTGAAAGGTGCTGCCATAGTGGATAACATGTTTTCATGAAAGTAGACAGTATTAACAAGCCAAGAGAAAGTGCACATGACTTGGCCGTTGGGACCATGATGTCTAAGACACAAGGCACAACCACACTTCACTATACATAGTCTACAAAGCCTCTAAATGATAAAACATTATGGGGTTAAGGTCGGGACAGGCCCCGCCTTACACTTAGCTACTATACAATACCAAAATACATGCTATAGACTCAGAAAGCCCCGAATCAACCTGGAGCTCACCAATAGCCATTGGATGTCCTGTTCTCTTACTGGGGAGATCTACTAGCTCCTGTACCTGCAACATGAATTGCAGGTCCCCCGAGAGAGACATCAGTATGGGAGAATGTACTGAGTATGTAAGGCATAAAGTACTGTTTGTGAAATAAGAACTCAAATGAAATCATATACCAATGTAAGAATACAAGACCACCTTTCTCATATTATGGAATCAGGTACTTTACATTCTTTTCTTTACTTTATCATTCTTTATTTTACGCTCTGTGCACAAAATATAATAGAAATGAGCTGATCAGTGGTGGACATATAAATCAGGATCGATCCATGCTAGGCTTTCCTTTAACCCCAGGGATACCACCCGTAATATTGGGATCGACCCATGGTAGGTGATTCTTCCACCCATGGGATACCACCAATCAATAAGCAGATTCATTTAATATCTTTCCATTAACATTTGAGATGATTCTTTTGGGGGTCATAGCATTTTTGAGTTGTGGGACTATGTAGTCAACAAGTGACATGTAATAATCATATAATGCAAGAACAACAAAGGAGAGAGTAGTTACACAATTAGTGAAATGCATAGGAGCTGAAATAACATATGGACGTTATTTAGTTAAAAGGAGAACTCATGCAGGGTATTCAATGTATATGTACAGATTTGACAATGAACATGTATTGGAACGTGCAGACATGTTAAAGAGTGAGAACAAGATCATAAGTCGTGTTGGAGATGGTAGGCTGCCTCTATGTGTTGAGGACGAGTATAGATTTCATGCCAATTAGTAGGAAATCGAAAAGCCTGACATACCTTGTAGTTACATTGAAGTACCTTCCTTTCTTTTCAAATACTTATCTACAATAGAGTAGGTGATAAACTAGTATTAGTAGTTACTAAACATGCTGAGGCAGTCCAATCTCACTCAACAATAATGCTCGGGCAGCAAACCCGTAATTACCAAACAAAAGTTGTTTTTTCAATCCCCGCCTTCTTTTATTGCATTTGTACAATACACAACTATATTTCAATATCAGCAATTTACACGCTTTCCACATATCAACTAAGTTGTCCCCAATATGTTTATACATCAACCTGTCCCAAAAACAGTCATAACAATCCAACATACAATAGAGGACGTGAAACCATAGTTTTCCATCATCATCCCACGAGTTCTTATCAACAATACACTTAAAATATCATACTTAGACTTGTGTTTAAGGTAGACAAAGATAGGGCAGTTACTTTACCTTAATTCTTATAACTCATTTTTCTTTTAATTCTAACTCTTCAATAACTTCAGCTTCCCTTCACATAGGCCAAACAAAAAGAGAAAAGCCTCTCAATAACAAAGGAAAGTGAGCATTTAAACTTTTGACAGATTCAGTCCACTACTTGTTCTTAACTAATTAACATGTTTATCTAGCATTCCATGAGAGAATTAGGCTAAATCCATTAGTAATTCCACTTATCTTACCTTGCAAGGGCTTGGGTTTATCCAAGAACCCTAGGAAACTTGTGGCTGCTGCTATGCTTTGAAAGAGAGAGGAGAAGCTTAGAGAGAAATCTTATTTTTATCTATTCTTAAAAGTAAGGAAATGGCTAGCAACTTGGGGATTATAAAAGTCTTACTTTTCCCCACCTCTTAAGTTTTAATATAAGCCTCTAATTTGTCAAATTAGTCCAAGTAGGTGATGCACCTGCTTGGAATTATATATACACGAAATGGCCCCTTTATGTACTCATCTTGGGCTGCAATCTTTCCCCTTTCTAATATTAAGCCATGGGCCAGAATTATACCCTTATATTGGGCTCAAGTAGTTGGACTTGGACAGATTGGTGTGAGGCCTCAGCTCCATTCCCTTTTTCTTTTTATTTCATTTTGGCCTCATGTGAGCCCACTAATGCATGAACTAATCTTCCCCATCTACCTAGCCCATTTGAGCTAAGCAAGTAAGTGACATCCGCTAGCTTTATAAAGTCCAACAAGCACCTCAATTCTTTTATTCATTTTCCGAGCGTAATCTCCTTAGTTTAACTCAAAACTTATATACACTTGATCACCTTAACATTTAAACTTACATATAGCCCTTCGATCCAAAATTTAAATACTTCTAAAATTTGACGTTCACTCGATCGTGCAATATTGCAATGTACATGAGTTACCCTTATAGCTTCTTTATTGTCACCATTAATCTAGGAAATCAAGTTCATTACTTATACCACCAAGCTAAATCAAGTTCCATATGTGTAGGACCTGTACACGTAAAGTATGGGGTGTCACATCCTCCTCTCCTTAGGAATATTCGTCCTCGAATGCTAGCATAATCAGATAGCTTAAATAAGTTCAGACGTTAGTTTAAATCAACTGTTAATCGCATAAGAAATACCCTTTCATGCGTACCTATTAATGCCGCCATTTTGCACTTTGGACTTCCCCTTTAGGTTCAAATAAATAAGGGTACTTGGATTTCATCGCTTCCTTAGCTTCCCACGTTACTTCTTCCACTTGTTGGTTCCTCCAAAGCACCTTTACTGAAGCCATATATTTATTCCTTAACTTTTTAACTTCACGATCCAGAATAGCAATAGGTACTTCTTCATAGGTGAGATCCCCTGAAACTTGTACATTTTCAATAAGAGTGATATAGGATGGGTCACCTACGCACTTCCGAAGCATTGAGACATGAAACATCGGGTAAACTGCTGAAAGCTCCTGAGGTAGCTCTAACTCATATGCAACTTGGCCAACTCTTCGAATAATCTTATATGGCCCTACGTAGCGTGGACTCAACTATCCCGTTTTACCAAATCTCATTACCCCTTTCATTGGTGATACTTTCAAGAACACCCAATCTCCTATAGAAAACTATAATCCTCTTCTTCTAACATCTGCATATGATTTGTGTCGGCTTTGAGCTGTTGCTAGATGTTGTTGTATCACCTTAACTTTTTCTATAACTTGAAGAACAAGGTCTAGTCCAAATAAAGCAGTTTCGCCTACTTCAAACCAGCCAATTGGTGATCTGCACTTCCTTCCATATAAAGCTTCATAAGGTGCCATTTTGATACTAGAATGATAACTATTATTTTAGGCAAACTAAATAAGTGGCAAATGATCATCCCAGCTACCTTTGAAGTCTAAGACACAAGGTCGAAGCGTATCCTCAAGTGTTTGGATTGTGCGTTCTTCTTGACCATCCGTTTGAGGGTGGAAGGCTGTACCTAAATTCATTTGTGTTCCCAAACTCTTTTGGAATGATTTCCAAAACTTTGCAGTGAATTGAGCTCCTCGATCAGATATAATAGAGATTGGAACCCTGTGCAGCCGAACTATCTCTTTAATATATAACTTTGCATACTCTTCAGCTGTATAATCAGTCTTAAGAGGCAAGAAATGTGTTCACTTGGTTAGTCTATCAACTATTACCTATATGGAATCAAACTTACGATACGAGCGAGGCAAACCAGTGAAAAAATCCATGTTGATCATGTCCCATTTCCAAGTTGGAAGCTCCATACACTGCATATAACCTCCCGGCTTTTGGTGCTCTACTTTGACTGGCTGGCAGTTTGGACAATGAGCCACAGATTCTGCAATGTCCTTCTTCTTGTCCCCCCACCAATACACTCCTTTCAAGTCATGGTACATTTTAGTTGATCCCGGATGGATGGAATATCTTGAATGATGTGCTTCTGTCATTATCCTCCTTCTTAGCCCATTAACATTAGGTACACACAATCTATTTTGACAAGAAAGTATTCTATCTTGTGTAAACTCAAATTCCTTTGTTGTACCTTGATTTACCTTCTCCTTAAGTCGTTGTAGAGTAGGATCTTTGAACTTCTTCTCTTTCACCTCAACTACTAATGAAGATTCTGCCGCATTATGCACTAGAATCCCTTCTTTTGGGGTTTCAAGAAGACGAACTCCCAAACTAGCTAGTTGACGTAGATTCTTCGCCATCTCTTTTTTTTTCCTTGGTTTGCTCATTAATACCTGATATTGTCTTGCGACTAAGAGCATCGGCTACTACGTTTGCTTTCCCTAGATGGTATAGTATATCAACGTCATAATATTTTATTAGCTCTAACCATCTTCGCTGCCTCAAATTCAGATCCTTCTGCTTGAAGATGTATTGCAAACTTTTATGGTCTGTATATATGTCAACGTGAACCCCATATAAATAGTGGCACCATATCTTTAAAACAAATACAACCGCTGCTAGTTTAAGATCATGTGTTGGGTAGTTTCTCTCATGTGGCCACAGTTGTCTTGAGGCATATGCTATTACTCTACCATGCTGCGTGAGTACACATCCTAAACCAACCCCTGAAGCATCACAATATACTGCATACCCCTCTGTGCCTTCCAGAAGTACTAATACATGTGCGGAAGTTACCCTACTTTTCAACTCTAGTAAGTTTCTTTCATATGCATCATTCCACTGAAACTTAGCTGCCTTGTGTGTTAGCTTAGTTAGAGGTGCAGAAATAGAAGAAAATCCTTCAATGAACTTTATATAATAACCTGCCAACCCTAGGAAGCTACGAACCTCTGTGGGTGTTGTTGGTCTTGGCCAATCTTTCACGGCCTCTATCTTTTGTGAATCAACCCTTATTCCTTCATCAGATATAATATGACCAAAGAACGCCACTGATTTTAACCAAAATTCATATTTGGAGAACTTGGCATACAACCACCGATCACGAAGAACTTGTAATACCTGTCGTAAGTGATTTGCATGGTCCTCTTATGATCTTGAATAAACCAAGATATCATCTATAAATACTATCACAAATACATCCAAGAATGGCTTGAATACCCTATTCATCAAATCCATAAAAATTGCCAGTGCATTTGTTAGCCCAAATGACATAACGAGAAATTCAAAATGACCATACCATCTTCGAAAAGTTGTCTTGGGTATATCCTTCTCCTTCACCCTCACTTGGTGATAACCTGATCTCAAGTCAATTTTTGAAAAGCACTTGGCACCTTGTAACTGATCAAACAAATCATCAATTCTGGGGAGGGGATATTTATTCTTAATTGTGACTCTATTCAATTGTTGGTAGTCGATACACATTCTCAATGTGCCGTCCTTCTTATGTACAAATAACACTGGTGCACCCCATAGGGACACAGTAGGCCTTATAAACCCCTTTTCTAACAAGTCCTTTCATTGTTATTTTAATTCACGTAATTCTGAATGGGCCATTCTATACGGAGGAATAGAGATAGGTTGAGTGCCTTGAATTAAATCGATACCAAACTCTACTTCTCATTCTGGGGGGTAAACCTGGAAGCTCTTTAGGAAACACATCAATAAATTCATTTACTTCTGGAACAGATTGAAGAGTCGGTGGTTCTGCCTCCACATCTCTTACTCTAACTAGATGACATATATACCCTTTTGACATCATCTTCCTCGCCTTCAAATAAGAAATAAACTTACCCTTTGGCGCTGCAACATTGCCTTCCCATTCAAGGACTGTCTCGTTTGGAAAGTGAAAGTGCACTCTCTTAGTTCGGCAATCCACCGTGGCATAAAAAGAAGCCAACCAATCCATACCCATTATAGCATCAAATTCAACCATTTCTAGTTCAATTAGGTCTGCCAATGTATCACGATCACAAGAAGTTACTATGCAGTTACAATAGACCCTTCTTGCTATAATAGACTCACCGGTTGTTGTAGACACTTCAAATGGTTTATTCAATAATTTTGGTGTTCTTTTAAGCTTCCCAGCAACTAGTGGAGTGATATACGATAGTGTAGAACCAGGATCAATTAACGCATATACATTATGTGAAAAGATGAACAATGTACCTGTTACTACATCAGGTGAAGCCTCCAAGTTTTGTCGACTCCCTAGAGCATATGTGCGATTTTGGACTCTGCTAGAACTAGCTGCTCCTCTAACACCTCTACCACGACCTGTTGGAACCTGTAGACCTCTACCTAAAGGAGGCACTGATGATGATGATGTAACAGCTGATCCAGTAGGTTGTGCTATATCACCCATGCGCCTTTTAGGGCAATCTCTCATTAGGTGCCCTGGCATACCACACCAATAACATGCATCTGTTCCAATACGACATATACCTAGATGACTCCTCCCACATTGTTTACAAGGTTGCCTAGGAGGCATTGATTTGCTTATACTGCCCTGCTCTGGATATCCTGTTGTTCGTGAACCTTGGCTCTCACTATTTTGCCTAAATTGATTGCCTCTTAACCCTTGAAATTGGGGTGGAGCGCTAGCTGTAGAGTAGGGAAATGATGGCCTAGCTGGTCTATTAGAAAAACGAGGCTTAAACTCACCTTGAGGTGGTGTAAACTGCCTGGTAGACCTAGCCCTCTTGGACTGCCCCCTTTCTGTCTCTTGTGCCCTTCTTCTCTTCTTTTGATCCTCCAATTTTTGTGCAAAATCTTGCATCCTTGCTATATCCATGTCTTTATTTAAAGAAGCAATAGTACAATCTCTAACAAGATACGAATCCAATCTATCCACCTATAGATGAACTCTATCCTCCATAGTAGCAACTACACTGGGAGCATACCTGGACAAGGAATTAAATTGGAGACTGTACTCCCTCACGCTCATACGCCCTTGGTGAAGATTTAAGAACTGATCTGAGAGGGCCTCTCAAATCTCCAATGGCAAATAATGATCAAGAAACTCTTTTTTAAATTCTTTCCAAGTAGCTGGAGGTGCATCTGTAATCTTAGATTGCTTTCAAGTTTCATACCATAATATAGCCACACCCTTTAATCTATATGTTGCTAGCTCAACATCTTATTTACCACTCACGTGCATAACATCCAAAGTTCGTTGGATTTGATCAATAAAGTCTTGCGGATCTTCATTAGGATTTGACCCGGTGAATGATGGAGGATCCAAATTAAGGAAATCACGTATCCGCACGCTAGCTGCCCTATCTGCACCACCAATACCCGCAATTGGGCCTTCTTGCCTTTGACCTTGGCCAGCAACTATACGAGTCAATAATTGACCCGCATTCCTCAAATCTTGCACGGTAGCATCTGTAGGTGGTTCTGGGGGAACTCCATCCCTTCTCAACTCTTCAGGATGTGGAGGAGTTGGGAATGTTTGTGATGGAGACTCATCTTGGGACTCACCTGGGGTAGTCTGCGTGGCCTCTCCAGCCGCCACTTCTACTTACTTTCCTTTGCTTTTACTTTTCCTTTTCTGCGGAATTTCTGCAATAACGAAACAATTAAGAAATTAAGCATGGTCCACCTACAACATTTGGCGCTATGGCACGATCTAAAGAATGAAAAGAAAGGGACAACTCTTAAATACCATGTAGCCTCCTGCTTATAAATGCGGTGCACAACACATCCATAAGCAAGACTCTACATAGACACGGCTTTGTAGATTCTCTAGGATTACCTGCTCTGATACAACTTTTGTCACGCCAAAAATCCCATTAAGGCGGACTGGCACCCATTGTCGAGAAGGCTCGGGAGGACCAACCTGTAATCATGCTCTATCTATGAACATTTAAAGGTGCTGCCATAGTGGATAACATGTTTTCATGAAAGTAGACAGTATTTACAAGCCAACAGAAACTACACATGACTTGGCCGTTGGGACCATGATGTCTAAGACACGAGGCACAACCACACTTCACTATACATAGTCTACAAAGCCTCTAAAGGATAAAACATTATAGGGTTAAGGTCGGGACAGGCCCCGCCTTACACTCAACTACTATACAATATGAATCAACCTGGAGCTCACCAATAGCCGCTGGATGTCCTGTTCTCCTACTAGACAGATCTACTAGCTCATGTACCTGCAGCATGAATTGTAGGTCCCCCGAGAGAGACGTCAGTACAGGAGATTATACTGAGTATGTAAGGCATAAAGTACTATCTGTGAAATAAGAACTCAAATGAAATTATACACCAATCTAAGAATACAAGACCACCTTTTCTCATATTATGGAATCAGGTACTTTACATTCTTTTCTTTACTTTATCATTCATTACTTTACACTCTCTGCACAACAAATAATACAAATGATCAGTTGATCAGTGGTAGACATATAAATCGGGATCGACCCATGCTAGGCTTTCCTTTAACTCCTGGGATACCACCCATAATATTGGGATCGACCCATGCGAGGTGATTCTGCCAACCCTGGGATACCACCTATCAATAAGCAGATTCATTTAATATCTTTCCATTAACATTTGAGATGATTCTTTTGGTGGTGATAGCATTTTTGAGTTATGGGACTATGTAGTCAACAAGTGACTTGTAATAGTCATATAATGCAAGAACAACAAAGTAGAGAGTAGTTACACAATTAGTGAAATGCATAGGAGCTGAAATAACATATGGACCTTATTTAGTTAAAAGGAGAACACATGCAGGGTATTCAATGTATATGTACAGATTTGACAATGAACATTTATTGGAACATGCAGACATGTTAAAGAGTGAGAACAAGGTCATAAGTTGTGTTGGAGCTGGTAGGCTGCCTTTATGTGTTGAGGACGAGTCTAGATTTCATGCCAATTAGTAGGAAATTGAAAATCCTTACATACCTTGTTGTACCACCTCGTAGTTACCTTGAAGAACCTTCCTTTCTTTTCAAATACTTATCTACAATAGAGTAGGTGATAAACTAGTATTAGTAGTTACTAAACATCCTTAGGCAGTCCAATCTCACTCAATAATAATGCTCGGGCAGCAAACCCGTAATTACCAAACTAAGGTTGTTTTTTCAATCCCCGCCTTCTTTTATTGCATTTGTACACTACACAGCTATATTTCAATATCAGCAATTTACACCCTTTCCAGATATCAACAAAGTTGTCCCCAACATGTTTATACATCAACCTGTCCCAAAAACAGTCCTAACAATCCAACATACAATAGAGGACGTGAAACCATAGTTTCCCATCATACCCCCACGAGTTCTTATAAAAAATACACTTAAAATATCATACTTAGACTCGTTTTTAAGGAAGACAAAGATAGGGCAGTCACTTTACCTTAATTCTTATAACTCATTTTTCTTTTAATTTTAACTCTTCAATAACTTGAGCTTCCCTTAACATAGGCCAAACAAAAAGAGAAAAGCCTCTCAATAACAAAGGAAAGTGAGCAATTAAACTTTTGACAGATTCAGTCCTCTACTTGTTCTTAACTAATTAACATGTTTATCTAACATTCAATGAGAGAATTAGGCTAAATCCATTAGTAATTCCACTTATCTTACCTTGCAAGGGCTTGGGTTTATCCAAGAACCCTAGGAAACTTGTGGCTGCTGCTATGCTTTGAAAGAGAGAGGAGAAGCTTAAAGAGAAATTTGATTTTTATTTTATCTTAAAAGGGAGGTAATGGCCAGCAACTTGGGGATTATAAAGGTCTTACTTTTCCCCACCTCTTAAGTTTTAATATCAGCCACTAATTTGTCAAATTGGTCCAAGTAGGTGA
>JAJOOF010022094.1:0-19617 GCA_029582545.1 Solanum lignicaule | reverse complement strand
GTATGTTGAAGCTATGTTATGTATGATCATTATGAATATGGTAAGTTATGATGAAATATGATCTTATGAATGTATGCATGAAGTAGGTTGCTTAATGTGATACTTGGCTTTGAATAGGGTTATGGGGTTCTATTCTTTGCATTGAACTAGTATTGCTTGTGCTGTCTACATGTTGGGATGATATTATGTTGGTTTGGACTATGATACTTAATTATGTGCATATTGGATTTACTTGGCAAAAAGCATGTTTTGAATAAAATGTCCTTTTATGCATGTTTCAATGGTTTTTATGCATAGTAGCCATACTTATTACGTGTGTTGTACTAACCCATATTTTCTTCCTTTTCCCAAACATTTAGGATCGGGCCGTTGAGGATTCAAGCTTACTTCTCGAGACACTTGGAGTTGCTTCCCCAAGTTGGTGAGTCCTCAAGTCCGAGGACAAGACCCTATGATCTAGCTTCTATGTTTAATTCTTTGCTTATGTTGAAAGACATTGTTGTACTTCCTATTTTCAAGACTTCTTATTGATGTAACGGCTAAGTCCCATTTTCGATACTTCTATGTCTAGATGGTGCATTGTGACGAAGTTAGATTCTATTTTTCATATAAGAAGTGAAGTTGAACTTCCAAAGTAAAAGTTTTAAATTTTCTGTGATTTTATTCTATGATACATGTTATGATGAATGCTAAGCGCTTGTATAAGGCCTCTTCGAGGAACGACTAGGGGGTGCTCTCGGGTCATTACAAACTTCATGTATTCAATGCACATAGGCAAGGTAACATCCTTATTCTTCAAAAACAGGACAAGAGCACCCCTCAAAGACACACTCGGTCTAATCAAAACCTTACCAAAGAGGTGATGGAGCTTCTCCTTAAGATCCTTCAACTCAGCTAGAGCCATCTGATATGCCAAAATAATAATACAATGTGTGCCAAGTCAACATCAATGCCAAAATCAATATCATAATCAGGAGGGAGACTGGGTAAAGAGGTAGGGAACACATCAACAAGCTCTCTAAACACAAAACCTAAGTCAAGAGGAGTTTTGGCACTATTATCACAAACATAATCTTTATAATCTATACGTCTCATCGCTACTACCTATCGCTCCATCAAAAAAAAAGTTTACACCACTCGACATATGGCTATCGATATTTGTCCACAAAAGCGGAGGAATGCCAGACATGTACAAGATAACAATCTTGGAAAAGAAATCCAAGATTGCATGATAAGAAGATATCCAATTTATGCGTAGAATCAAGTAAAAATCCATCATATCTAACACTATCAGGTCCACCCAAATGTTATTCCCCAATCTGGTCACCAAACAAAGTCTATACACTTGATCCACTTTTAAAGAATTACCTAAAGGGCTAGCAACACACATAGGAACATGTAATCATTCATAAAATAACTCCAACCATGTACCATAAAAAGTAGACATATATGAAAATGTAGACCCCGGATCAAATAAGGTATAAGATGGCTGATTAGAGATGGAGATTGTACAATACCAAAAGTCTTGGCCTATTGCCTCCCCAAAAAAGATTACATATGGTTGTGTGCACTTAACCGCCTACCCTTCCAGACTAAGGACAACCTCGACCACCTTGGGGACCATCTTTCTTCCCCATGCACCACTCCTAGTTGACTAAACCGACACCCTAGGGGCCTCAACTTATTGAACCTGTTGTTTGGAAGGACAACCTCTATGAAATCTCTAGAAAAGTTGCCTAACTGACCAACATGTAACAACCTCTGCCTAAAGCTACCTACTGAGATGACTTGTGTGGAAATAAATTACCAACACAGCATGAATACCCCGACTGTCTACCCCGAGAAGTCTAACCCGAAGCTTGCCTACCCTTAATACTAGTACCTAAAGAGCCACCATTTGTAATCTAAAGAATCTCTTAAAGTTTCCTACTTGGCTAAAACTGATGTTGGTACACTTTACTTGGGAACTCTCAACCATGGGAGTGTGACCCACTAAAACTACCTAGGAAGTAAGGCCTGTTCACATTGCCTATATTAGCCTCGTGATGTATCCCCTCAATAGTGTATGCATGGTCAACTATTAGAAGAAATGAACAGGGTAAGAACACCATCTTCTTTGTAGATAACAAAAGTCAAAAGTCCAACCCTCGAACTAATCTCCACACCCACTCATGCTCTGTCAGCATAAGCAAAGTCTCATACCTAGATAGCTCATGGAATCATGTCTCATACTCTGCAACTGATATTGATTCCTACATCAAGTCAGTGAACTTAACTCGCAACCACTCCCTCAGGATGCGAGGTACATATTTCTCCAAGAAATCGTAGGAGGAATAAGCCTAAGTTATTGGAGGTGACCTAGTAAGTCTAGACTCAAGCTAAGACCTACATCATTACATTTCTCACCCATCCATCTAGAAAGTTGTGTAATCAACCTGGTAAGATTTCACTAAGCTGAAGTTATGAAACCTCTCCTACCAGTTGACTAGAAACTCATGGGCATCCACGCCCACAACACTTGTGAACCTAGGAGAACCTAATTTGATTAGTCGTCCCTAAATTTTCTACTACTCAAAATATAGAGCTTTCCTAGATACCATATGCGGAGCAACTGTTGGAACCGGCTTAATCACTAAGTGAGGAGCTACAACACTATGATGTGCCTCTGGAATCTGAACACGTAGTGCCCCTATCTGGGCTGAAGTCTGAGTCTCGTCTCAAAACTAGGGTTCAACTAAAGTATTAGGCAAACTCATTACCTTGGTCATACCCTCCATAAAGTTGAGGATCCTGGACGATGTTCCTTGTATAACTTGTGTGGCCACAAGTCCTAGTCGGGGATGGGCTTGACCAATACCCTCTTACTAATGATGAACATGTTCAATCTCTATATTGGGCTCTGATGATGGTGTCCAATTCAATTATTGGGTTGTTATTGTAGCCATTGCTCTACCTCGACCTCTACTTCTAGATGGGGCTCCACTTGAAGGTGCTGAAGGCTATCGCCCACTATGGACGATCTTGTCCTAGTCATCTGAGAAAGAAAAAAACAAGGAAAAATTTAGTTATTGTGACAATCACAAACACAAGATAAGAAACAAGAAATAATGAATTATTCCGCAGAATGCCCTATAGACTCCTGAAGAATGGATACACAAACGTCAGCGTACCAATATTGAGACTCTACTAGACACTTGCTCTTATACTAGTAAGACTAGTGAGCCTAAATATTTGATACCATGTTGTCATGACCCAAAATCAAGCTATAATAATGCCTACTATAACCCCCCTCCCCCTCACCCAGTGGCAAGCCAAAAACCAAAACAAGATAAAGCACAAGACAACCATTCAATAGAAAAAAAAAAAGAAACTAGAATAATAAAGATACTGAATAGGGCCCATAGCATAGATATGTATTAATGTTTATATGATAAAAAGTATGCAAAATAGGCCCGAAAGTGAGTGAGAAAGAAAAACTATAATAAATAACCGAACCGCGAACCAGGTGTCACATGTACAGAAGAATCTAAGTACAAAAAGGAATATACACAATAGAATTGACTAATCAAAATACAAAATACAAGTCCTTTTTAAAGAGGGAAAGCAACAAGTCTCTAGAAATTAGGATCTCACGTCAATCCAAGTCTATGACATCCACGAAAGATTTGTTGCTTGATGAGTCGGGGATTTCGACACATTTAGGGCTTAATATCTAGATTTTTAGTGTCCTCAATGCCTATTTTATTCTCTAAACTGATGTTTAAATGCTAATTTGCAGCAATGAAGGCAAAAGAGCAAGGCAAGGATATTACCGGGCAAAAAGGAACGAAAATGCAGAAGAAAAGAAAGACTAATGATCCCCAAAGCCACTCGGTGACTCGTCGAGTGGTTCTTCTGCTCTCCAAAAGTTCCAGCAGGCTAGCCTTGGACAAAGACAACTCGGTGATTGAAAGGATAAATCGGTGAACCGCCGACTAGATAGGCGAAGGAAGTTCTGATCGCCTAAAGTCACAAAATGGAAGTTTGTAAATGCTAGGTCAAGAAGCTAATGGACATAAACATTCGGCGCATGATCGACCTGGTCGGCGAGGCCCGACTTACTTCGTTGTTTTGCTCCAAAGATGAAAATCTGGAAGCATATAAATGTGATTTTAAAAAGAGAGTTAGAGGAGTTCTGAGTTTTTGGAGAGTTTCTACATTGGGTTTTTTTATACCTAACACTGTTCTTTGAGTTTTTGAGTAAAAATTTAGGGTTTTATTGTTATTAAACTCTATTCAAGCATTTTGAGGACTTGTGGATTGTTACCCAAACTGATGGAAAACATAGTTGGTAGCTATTTCTTGCTCTTTATTATGTGTGGCTAAAACCCCCATTATTGGGGTGTGATTATGTGACTGAATGCTTCAATTAGCTTATGAGTGTTAGTATTTACTAATTTTATTGTTGATTTGAAGTGGGTTCATTTAGTAGTTGAGTTTTATTGATGAATTGTAGTTGCAAATGCAATTCTAGCCTAGTATTCTAAGCTTTCTTGAGAAAAAGGATTAAGAATTAAAGCTATTAATTGATGATTGTAGTGATTAGGTTATTGTGGATTTAGCTTGAGAAAGTGGGTCTAAATTCAATTTTACCAATATAGCTTGAAAGAGTGGATTAATTGAGGTATTGGGATGTTTATATGTGTTATGCTTGTCGAGGTTCGAGAGAACTCGCTTGATTTGCGATAGTTGATTGAGAAATGTCTATTGCACTTAAGGCCTGGCCTACCAACTAAGATTCAGTGACTTTTAGTAACAATTCATCACCCATATAGCGAAAGTGGTGTTTAATCGATCACATCCCCAAGGATCCCTCTTTACTTGATTACTCCCATTTGTTCGTAGTTGTTAATTGTCACTCTAATCCCCCAATTTGACATTAATTGTTAAACCCTTACCATTTACTTCAATTGTTATGAAAATATCCTCTACAAACTATTAGAACACTCCTTCCACGTCGTAATTGAATTCTTTACTTTATCACTCCTTGTGGGATCGACCTGAACTCTTAGTTTGGTTTATACATGATTGCGACCGCCTACACATAGAATCGGATGAAGTGTAGTTGAGCGTAATCATTGCTCAATGAGGGTGGTTACTGTGGGAGCTACATCAAAAAAGATGCAAAAGTGTAGTATGAGTACCAAAATATTGGGGGTACTCAGTAGGTATCATAAGTCCGCCAAGCTCAGAAAGATAATAAATATTCATAAGCAACAATATAGATCCAACATGGAGTCTTATATAAGGCTAAAAGCAAGCCCACACTACGGACACGAAAAACAACAACAATTCTAACTATACAAGCCAATCAATGACACACATACAAACACACAATGAGATTTGATGCACATGTGGCATATGCCTGTATAAAGTAAAAACTTTTGGAAATATATTATTGCTAGTCCTGTGGACCCCCCGAGACAACTATGAAACTCAGCTCAACTACAAATTGAATAAAACTAAAACCCAAAATTCAATCTATGGAACACCAAAGCTTATCAACATATGCATAGAAAGGAAAAAAGAATGCATTTTCTTCTAAAAACTCAATTTTGATTTGTAAAATTAGTCATCTCATTCCCTCAGATCTAAAACCAGTTGAAAACATGGTAAAACTAGAAAGTATCCTAAAAACCTCCTTTCTCTCAAAGCTGGATGAAATATGCAAAAAGTACTTGTCATGAACATGATTAGACATAAAAACAATCAAGTAATTCTCAGAACAGCCATACCACAAACACAAAACTGGGTAAACACTCGTTATAGCAAAATCATACTAACCTGGAACTCCAGGTAGACCAAGTCCACTGTCTCAGGTCCAAAAAAATTCAATTAATAGAGAGATAACTCAAAAATGACTAAAAGAGCATAGAAATCACAAAAGTAGTCATCGCACATAAAATCTAAGTTCCACATCACCTAAGAGCATTCGAAGGATATTTAACGAAAACCAAGCTTAAAATCAACCTAGCATAAGACTTATCAACTAAGTTTCTAAACCAAATAACCCAAAATTGCAAAAATGTCAAATAAGGATCATTCAAGTCTATGAACGAATCCTCAATCCTTGCGAACAGATCAAACTACTCAAATTTATATTAAATTATGATAAGCCAAGTCGAAAAGAGGAAAACCATATCCTAGCTCAAGCCTGAAACCATAGTTGAATCTCTACTCGGCTATTTTTGCCTTCTAAACAACCTCAGAATGTTGCATCAACACATGAATAAGGATGCTCATATAAATGGTATGACATTCAGACCATAAATTGGTTAAAAAAATTGTCTCTCAAATCATCATACAAAATTGTGAAAATAATTCCACCATTATGCTTTCCTCGAGGTGAGAATCACATGTCAGGATGTTGGGCGAAGACAAGATTTAATTTGGACCTGAAATGGTCTAATTTCTACACTTGAAGAATTCATATTCAAGAGATAAAAAGTTCTAAATGGAAATGAATTACAAAAATAAAGCTAGAATCGATATTAGAAGTTGAAAAGGAAGGAAATTACTTTTGAATCACATTAATTTGGTGAGAAACAAGCAAAATCACCAAGAATATGGTTCTTTCTAAAGAATGGAAGAGGATAATGAATTAAATCATTAGCAATGACCGCAAAAGCAGTCAAGTGGTTACTTAAGGGGCTACCGCTAATGCAGTTAGCTAGCCTCTAAAGTGACCACACTCTAAGAGACTCCTACCGTAAAGGTGGTGGCCAGACTGCTTAAGCGGGTACTAAAAAAGCGGTCAAACAGCTGCTAAGGCGGCCCCTTCTTCCTAAATCCCTTCCGCTAAGGCGGCCCCTGCTTCCTAAAGTGGCACACAAGCGGCCTAAGAGGCTACCACTAAATAAGTCAAGAGGCGCTAAGGTGGTGCAATTGAAACTCTTGTATCATCAGTTGGAGTAAAAATACTTCATGTTTGAAATGGACCTTCAAGATTCATTAAGGGTCTAATAAACGGAAATCAAGAATGCTACCCAATCTAAAATTAGATATGGGACTAAATGAAATAAATGAAACAACCAACAGAGGTCGTCTCATTAGAATGTTGACTCAAGTAAACACTTACAAGGCAAACACAACAAAATGATGTGGAACATTAGAAAGTCATCCCGATCACCTTCGTATCTAAACGAAAGTTCATTCTAGACCAGAATTGGACTTTTAGAGCTAACAGCGCTAACGAAATTCTTATCCGAGTTCATTTATCAAGAATGTTCACTGAAGTAATTTTTTTGCCAAGCTTCAACACTAAAATGCTTAATGGCTCAAACTTGCATCGGAAGCCTGGGGACCAAAAGAAACCATGCCACTAGCCAAAAATGGTCCTTCTAGAGCTAATGGAGCCAATTAAAGACTTATCCAACACCTAAATATCCAGAGAATGACTTAAGTCATCTCTTTTACCTCAAGAAGCGTTCCACCCATCCCTAGTCAATACAAACACTACAATGATACTATGGGGATGTTCAAAATAGTAAAAGCATACAAAACACATAAATGACCTCGAGGGTCATTACAACATCCACTTCTAAAAGGATTTTTGTCCATAAAAGTGAAAGACAAGAAAGGTACTTGAATTCTCGGAAAGATGAGGATATCGCGTCCGCATGCCAATCTCAGCCTCTCATGGATCATCCTTGACAAGACGGTCCCTCCATTGAACCTTCAGTGACAAAATATCCATCGACTACAACCTCCTTAAATACTCGTCTACGATAGGTAGGGCTCCTCCTCAATTTCCAGCAACTCATCAAGCTGAACTCTATCTCATTGAAGCACGTGAGACTCATCAAGAACATATTATCTCAACATAGAGACATGACAGATGGGATGAACGCTCGAAAGAACCAGAGGTAAGGCTAACTTATAAGCCACATCTCTAATCCGCCTAAGAATCTAATAAGGTCCAACAAACCTAGGGCTAAACTTTCCCTTCCTTCTGAACCTCATCACACCCTTCATGGGAAATAGTCAGAGAAAAATCCAGTCATCCACCATGAACTCCAAGGCTAGACCTCTTTAAATCGTATATCTCTTTTGCTTACTCTTGGTAATACACAGTTACTCCTAGATCATATAAACACTATTCATAGAATCACAAAACAATTCGGTTCCCCACGACCTAGACCCAAAAACATCAAACCAGCAAACTAAAAAACAACATGTCCTACCATACAATGCTCAAATAAAGCCATATGAATAATCCAATTATAGCTATTATTGTATGCAAACTCCCCCAGAGCCAAAACCTATTCCTACTAACCTCTGAAAGCAATAACATATGCCTGAAGCATGTCTTCTAAGACCTGAATAGTCCTTATAGATTGGCCATCACTCTGAGGATGAAAATTCATATTGATCTCAACTAAGGTACCCAAACTGTATGTGAATAGACCTGTAGAAATGCGAAATCAACTAAGTACCACAATCTAAAATGATATACACCAACACCCTATACAAACAAATTAGGTAGCTTTGCACTCCTATTTCTACTCTAAAATAGGTAGCCACTGCGTCAAATAATCTAACCTCTGGTGCTCCTACTTCACCTGCTAAGAGTTCCAGCACCTAGCCGCAAAAGCCTTAATGTCCTTCTTCATCCCACGCTACAAGTAGTGCTATCTTGAATCATGATACATCTTCACATCAATAGGTATAATAGAATATCAAGAACAACGGGATTCCTCCAAGATCAGCTTGACCAAATCTCCAAGTTTAGGAATATAGATATGACCCTTAATCCCAAAACAACCTTAGGATCTAATGTCACCTTCATGTCCTCGATCTTAAGAACCCTGTATCAAATTAAAATCAAACTCGGGTCCTTAAGCTACTACGCTTGAATCTGCTCTATCAAAGAAGATCTAGCCTCAACACAACTAAGCACCATATCGAGCTCAGAAATATGTAGAAAGTTAATGGTTGCTCCTCTATAGACAAGAAAGATAAATTCCTCATACTCACCACCTTTCAGCTCAAGGAATCTACTACCACATTAGCCATGCGTAGATTATAAAGGATTAAAATGTTATAGTCCTTCAGTAACTCCAGCCACCTATGCTATCTCAGATTATGTTCCCTCTTTTAAAAATGTAATGAAAGCTACGGTGATCAGTGAACATTGTGCAATTAACTCCATACAAGTAGAGCTTCCAAATATTAAACACAAAGATTACCACCACTAACTCACAATCATGAGTGGGGTAGTTGTTCCCATCAAGTTTTAGCTCTGTATAAGCATATACAATAACCTACCCAACTGCATCAACACAAAACCTAGGCCAACACTAGAAGCATCATGATAGAGTGTAAACCCATGGTCCTTAATCGGAAGATTCGACATTGGCTTTGAAGTTAACAAGGCGTTGAGCTTCGAAAAGCTCTCCTTACACTCATCAAAACACTAGAAAAGGGACATTTTTATGAGTCAATGTAGTCAAAGGTGCCTCCAACTAAGAAAATACCTTCATGATCCGTGTGAAGTAGCCTGTCAATCCACCGTAGCTACAAACCTCAGTAGGGGAAGTAAACCTAGGCCTACCATGAACTGCCTCTATCTTCACCAGATCTACCATAATGCAATCCTCAGATACCACATGCCCAAAAATACTACAGACTCAAGCCAAAACTCATAGTTAGTTAATTTGGCATACTACTATTGATCTTGAATGATCAACCATACAATCCTCAGATGTTGCTCATGCAACTCCCTAATCTCGGAGTAGATTGGAATTTCGTTGATGAATATTATCACGAAGGAGTAGAATAGGGCATGAACACATGGTTCATTCACTCCATAAAATTTGTTGAGTCCTTAGTCAACCCAAAAGATACGACTAGGAGCTCAACATGGTTGTATAGAGTCTTAAAAGTAGTCTTTGGGATGTACACCACCTGAATCCTTAACAAGTAATAGCCATCCCTTATATATATATATATATATATATATATATATATTAGAAAACACTACTTCACCCTGAATCTAGTCAAACAAATCACCAATACGTAGTATATGATACATGTTCTTGATGGTCAACTTGTTCAGTTGCATATAGTCAATGCACATACGCAAGGTAAAATCCATATTCTTCACAAATAAGATTGGAGAATCCAATAAAGAAACACTGATCCATTGAACTCCTTACCCAAGAGGTCCTAGAGTTTCTCCTTAAGCTTCATCAACTTAGAGGAGCCAATCGATATGACATAATAGAATTTGGTTGCATACCTGACTCATAACCACTGCCAAAATAAATATCACGATTAGGAGCACGGACAAGTATATGAATAGGGAACACATCAACAAACTATCTAACCATATGAAGTAAATCACGATGAGGGGTGTTGATTCTAGTATCACAGACATAAGGAAGATAAGCTAAACACTCCTTCCCTACTAACCATCACACTATCAGAAAAGAGATCAAACCTCTAGGTATATTGCTATCTGTACCGGTCCACACAAGAGGAGGAACACAAGGAATGCACAGACTTATAGTCTTGGAAAATCAATCAAAGAACACATGATATGAAAATAGTCAATCCATATATATAATCAAGTCAAAATCCATCATATCTAACATGATCAGGTGCACCCAAGTGTCATACCCAAATATTGTCAACCCACATGATCTATACACTTGATCTACAACTAAAGAATCACCTTTAGGGATAGTAACATGCATATGGAGAGAAAACAGTTCACAAGATAACACCAATAATGTAGCACAATAAGAAGACACATATGAAAATGTAGAGCCCAAATGAAATAAGGAAAAATAAGGCTGATGGAGACAGAGAATGTACCTATTATTATTGCATCCAAAGACTTCGTCTTTGGCCTCCCAATAAAGGCATACATATGGCCAAATACACCTTGACAGCCCTACCTTCCTGACTGCCAACCACCTCGAGCACCCTAGGGATAACCCCTGCTACCTTGTGCATAACCCCTATATGAGTGAATCGAGTCCTTGGGGGCCTAAACCTGCTGGCCCTATAGTCTAAAAGGATGTACCCCTATGATAATCTCTAGCAAAGTGGAGCAATTCACCATACTTGGACCAACCCTTGCAAGAAGTAATCTGCTAAGACGGCTCAGATGGAACTGAATGGACATCACATCCCAAATACCTCAAATGTGAACCTGGAGAAGTCTTTCCTAAAGCCTTGCTACTTAGAAAACCACTATCCATAGAGGCACTATCTAAATTTTTCATGACCTAAATTACACCCTATATGTGAGATGACATATAAGATCCTAAAAGACCCTATATATTCACTTGACATGCATATAATAAAATATAATAGTCATAAAGAGAAGTTTGAATCTTAAGTGCGGAAATATACTAAGTCTTGACAACCCTATCTAAATATCAATAGAGTGGTTGGACGTAACCCATACACCACATACAAAGTCTCAAAAGTGAATAACATTAACAGTAAATCTCCATGTTCTGACCCTGGAAGTTTGAGGATTCACCAATCCAAAGCAATAAGTAGCAATCCGTATCTAGTCACGAGCAGGAGGAGAAGAAAGATCTAACCGTACATTATTAAACAATGCAGTCATAAGTATGAATTAGTACATGGAATGTACTAAGTATGAGGAAAATAAATTAAAATATAAATCATGATCATAAGGGACATAAATGAAAACATGATGTGCATGACCAAGCAAAACATAGTAAAACCTTTAAAGAAGAATCATAAATCATGACCGTGGCCAATTCATCTTGAAATCATAATGAAATCTTCATAAAACCTTTGAAAGAAACTTAGTTCATTTTGTGGGATATTTACTATTAACCAGCATACACCATGTGAGCTATAAGTTGACATACTTACTGTTTACATCTATGAAGTTACAAGTTTTGTATATCAGCCACAGAGTACATAGTGCTTGTGATGTAAAAGTTTTGAATAATTTTTTTCATGTGAGAAAATAGGAGGTTATGCAGCTCATTTAGAAATAAACCATTAAACCAAGTTAGGAATCCCACCATCTTTGTATATGTGCCAGCGGCGATTAATTTATATTTCCAAAGAGGTATTCTTATTGCATTGCACCAAGTTAGGAATCCCACCATCTTTGTTGTTTTATTTCTGAATGCATATGATTTTAGAACCTTTACACGACTAAACTTTTGCAAGCTCCGTGCAATGGAGATGTTGAAGACCTCATTTTTTTGTGTTATCGAGTGAACCCAACAATATAATGAAGACATACTTTGGGAGCTGTAGTGATGTTGAAAGCTACTAGGGACCCCATAGTAACCATACTGCTGGCCATGCTACAATGGATAAAGAAAAATAATAGTTGCTATTTCTATATGTATTATTCTTTTGATTGTCTCTGTGACTTTTTGTTGTTTTGCCTGGACGTCCTTTTAAGTATCAGCCTTTCCCTTTGGATTAAGATGACGTAATTGTGCGAATCTATGAAAATATATGATTTCTTGTTACCGAATGCTTATTGCTTGTAATTGTCCGATTATTCACAAGCATTGTTTTTATATATTACATTTCATCATTTGACATATTTATTAATCATTTCAGGTTATATAGTCTGTTATTCGATAAATTCGCATCTAGAAAATTTCAATATACAGAGGAACTCCGGAGATCAGTTTAAGACATTATTTTATATGATTGGTTATATTAGTTCAAACTTCAAACAATACGTTTATTTCTTTAGTTGTGACATTGATATTTTGTGTTATTTCTTTCTTTTATTTGTTTTATGAATTAATAGTCATATGTTTGCAAAACTTTTTTGTTTCTAGGACACTCTTTTACTAAAGTATTTGTTGCCTTAAAGCTTGTGACTTTTATTTGTTTAGATTTAATGAGATAAATTAAGTCAGATTCACAATGAATATTGTAGTCTTTGTAATTGCAACTAAACAGTTGTCGTTAAGGATATTGACTATTTGTTGCAATTTAATCTAATTAACTTGCCATTAAAATGTACGCTAAAAGGGAAACTAAGACATTTTCTAAAGGGATACTATAGCCATTATAATTGCCATAAAACAATTATGGTTTAAACTATTGACTTCTAGCGGCAATATAATTGAATTTACTGACTATTAAAATGGATACTAAAAGAACATAGTGAGCCATTATGGAATGAATTTTGCAACAAAAATATTCACTACAAACAATTGTCATTAAAACTAATAGGTTTTAGTGGCAATAAATCATACCCTTTACCAACTTTTGTGAAAATGGACACGCAAAGCCTTGCCGACCCCCACATCACCGGCTAAAGACCAAAGGTCGGTAAAGGATATAACAACAATTTTTATTGCCGCTAAAGACATTCTTAATTGCCTCTAAAGCCACCTTTTGTAGTAGTTTACTGCTTCACTTACCCATCCATCTTGAATGTGGTGATCTCAACCCTTTGAGACTCCACCAAGCCGAGGTTATGCAACCTCTCCTAAATACTGACTAGAAACTCCTAGGATCCCTTACCCACTGTACTTGTAAACCTAGGAGGACCTAATTGGATGAACCGTTCCAACTTCTTCTTATCTTTAGAAGACATAGCTGGCCTAGCCGCCATAGGCAGAGAAACTGCTAGACCCAGCTAAACTACTAAGCGGATAGCTACACAGTAGGCTGCACACCTAGAATGTGAGCACCCTTTGCCCTTGCATGGGCTAATGTTTAAGCCTCCTCTTTAACTTGGCCACCAGCGGAAGTACAAGGAAAAGTCCTTGCCAGGGACATAACCTTCATTAACCCGAGGATCTTGGCCAATATGTCCTGTATAGTGGCCATGCATCCTGGAGGAGGCTGGGCTAGCACCCTAATATCCAACAGATGATGAACATACTGAACCTCTACATAAAGCTCTGGTGAGGGTGCGCACTCCTGATCTTGGTTTGGTGTTGTAGCTCGTGATCTACCTCAACCACTAGGTTGACCTCATCATTTACCCCTAGTTGGATATCCACATGGAGTTGTAAAAGGCTCATTCCACCTACAGATGATCTCATCCTCACTATCTGAGCAAGAATTAAACAATGGAATTTAGATATTGTTGTAATCATCAATGCACCATATGAAGCAAGAAATAATGAAGTATTCCTAAGAATGACCTATTGCTTCCCAAAGAATGGATATGGATGTCATTGTACCGATCTACAACACTCTACTAGACACTTGCACATGTACTGGTAAGATCAGTGAACCTAAAACTTTAATATCATGCTGTCAGGGCTTGAAATTGAGCAACGATTAACATACTATAACCCCCCAGTAGGCAAGCCAAAAGCCCAAACAGGACAAAGATGAAGACAAATATTATATAGACAAAAAGAGTAGAAATTGTAATAATAAAGATATAGAATAAGGCCCATAGTATAGATAAGTATATATGATTAAGAAAATATACAAAACGGGTTTGAAAGTGATCAAGAAAGAAAAAATATACTAAAGAACCAAATTCTAGACATGGTGTCATCGATACATAAACATCTGACTTCAGAAAGGCGTATATATAACAAATTGACTTATCAAAATACAAAATACAAGTCAATACAAAAGAGGAAAAGAAACAAGTGTATGGACACCAAGAGCTCACCACAATCCAAGTCTTGATAACCATAGGAGATTTGTCGCTCAATGAAGGTGGTTTATACTAGGAACTAGATCAGAAAAAGATATAGAAGTGTAGAATGAGTACCAAAATACGGGCACTCAATAGGCATCATAGGCCAATCAATCACGGAGAGCTTATAAATATACATAAGCAGCACAATAGTTGTAACCCAGAATCTTATATAAGGATAAAAGTAAGCCCACACTATCGATAGGAAACACAACAATAGTTCTAACTATACAAGCAAATCAATCACAATGAAATAAACACATAATGAGATGTGGTGCTCATATAGACAATGCATAATTAAAGTAAAAAGTTCCTGAATTATCTCGCTAGTTTTCTAGTAGACTCCCCGTGACAACTATGGAACATTCTTGGACCCCATCCACAAGGAAAATTCAGCATCGTAATAGATTATTCGATGACCATCCTTTTGTAATTCAATATTCTCCCCTCCCCACGACCTAGGAAGAATACATAAGGGGTGATGAAACCCGGGTACATGTTTTTGGTATTTGCAAAAGGGTAACTTTTGAGAGGCTTGACAACTTGTACGTATATACGTACCCATTCACCTTTGGATTTGGAGACTCATTTATCAACCAAGTTGTCGTTGATTTCTTTACTTAGTAAATATGTCTTAGCTCAAGTCAGGTCATCTATATGGAAAGTACTCACTTTCGTTCATTACTTGGCAAACAAAATTGAGCTAGGATTCACCCTAACTTAGCTGATCATTCTGTACTACCCTAGACTTTTTGCGTTGGGCGAAGTTATAAACTTAGATCACTTAGGAGTAACAGTTATCCTCTCTAGTTATTTTAATGAAGACATATGTTAATGGGATTTCTATAGTACGTCTACAAAATACTACTTCATTCTATAACAACTTCTTGATAAACATATATGGACTATTATCCTCTAAATAAATACAAGAAATGGAGTCAAGCGAACATGATTGAAAAATGAGGAAATGGAGAAATTGAGTGCCATGCTTTTCGAAATTAAGTTGTTAGTAATTTTTAAGGAATGATGGATTGATTCAAGAGCCACTCATCATGTTTGTGCGAACAAAGGGTTTTTTGCTTCGCTGCATCAGGTCCAGATGACATTATCTTCACGGGAAACTCCTGCACTACTAAAATCGAAGGAGTTAGAAAGATATGTCTAAAGATGACTTCTGAAAAATATGATTCATAATAATGTTCTCCGATCCATATTTCAGAAATTCACAAGAATTTAATTTTTACGACATTCTCATTAAAAACAAGTTTAAGTGCATTTTTGTTTCTGACAAAGTTGTAATTATCAAAAACCAAATGTCTGTAGGAAAAGTTACCTAATTGAGGGTCTTTTAAACTCAATATAATAACAATTGAAATGAATAAAGTTGAAGTTTCTTTTTATTTTGTTGAGTCAAATTCTTTATGACATTCACATCTAGGTAACCCAGCTTCAAAACATTATGAAAAATGATTAACTTAGAGGTATTGTCAAAGTTTAAATTTATCCCAAAACCTTTTAAGATTATTATCTTATTGCAGTTGAGGATCCAAATACTGGATCACATTTTCTTGGCACTTGATTTGCATAGTTGTCCCAGATTTTTGAGTATTAATTTGGAAATCTACTTCTTGCATTAAAGGATCTAGACATTTGTACTTTGGAGAAAAATACTTGGGATAAAACATTTGTAGCTGTTTATGTTTTATTCGTTAGCTTCTTTTTGGTGTTAACTGTTGGTAATATTCAGATAAGGACTGTTGTATTTTCGGGATGTATGTACACATCTGTTGATCTAGCTTTCACCTTGTTTGGGATTGAATGATTGCCCAAAGAGTTTGCGGTAGTGCCATTTCCTCTAGGAATATTGTTTGGACAAGATTGATCTTTATTAATAACAACCCACTAGACACTGTGTCTAGTAGAATAAGTTTGTCAACAAGTTATATTAGTATTTTATTATTTTATTAGGTTACTAATTGTCCCACGACCCAAAGTACACCCTGGACGTGACATGGCGTATAAGACCCTGTGAAGACCTACACAAGCCACTTGATATACATGCAACACAATGTATTAAAAAAATATGAAAAATTAAGCAATAAGTTTCATATCATAAAAGAGTGAGATGTAAAAGCGGAAGTCTAAACATAGACTTGACAAGCAAATCTAACACATCAAGAGTTGTTGGGACATAACCCTTACAACACACACAATCATATGAAAACTAAAGACGTACAAAAAAAGTTAAGATGACAAGGTCCTCGGAACATGAGGACTAACAAATTCATCAATCTACAAGGAAATCCACTATCCATGAGCAGGAGGAGGAAGATCGTCGCACCTTACATTATTAGACAATGTAGGCATAAGTATGCATTAGTACATGAAATATACTAAGTAACATGGATATGAATAAAGAACATAATGTTAGATTAAATACTTTAATACATAATATCAGGATCTTGAACAAGATAATATTACATAGTGATCGTTAGAGGAACATACCTGATGTGGAAGACATCATCACAGAGAGAAGCGGAAGTGTTTGTCATAAATTGGTTTCTACCTCCTTTCCCTAGCCTTACGTTACCACAGCCGTCAGCGATGAAATTATTTTAGAGAATATGTGGTAACCCTAATGGGTGGAGGGAGGACCAATTTGTGGAGGTTAAAACTTAATCTGGTACCTCTATCAAGTAACCAATGTACAGATGAGATCTATTCTTCATTAAATATTATTTATGGTATTCTTGGGTTACAAGTAAACTTGGGCCATAAGTAAGAAATAATTATTAATTCTTACATTCTCCCACTTTGCCCAATGACCATATAACATTAATATTTCATGAACATTAGTTGCGCATACACTAAATTTCTTTTATAGTGTCCATGATACATACCACAATATAACAAACTACTAATGCGAGTTATGGAGGTTGTACATAAATTTTAGGCGAAATGGTTTGATGAACCCTGGTACTTGTATGAGTTTGTATTCTAAACTCTTCTACTTGACTCCTTGTCAACTGGACCCTTAAACTCAATAAAACTCAATATTTTAAGCCCTACAGACCATTGATCAAGCTTATGTAACAATTTAATTATTGAGTTGGCACCAACACGTGATTTCACACGTAGAAGGAGCGTGAACTCAAAATTTAGACTAAAAAATGTCTTTTTTTAAAATAAGGCTAAAACAAAAGAAATTTTTTAAAAAATCACTTCTTTCTTCTTTCCCTCCCAACCCACCCCATTTCTCTTTCTCTCTCTAATTACCATTACCTTCTTCCCCATCCAACTTTCATTTTTTTCTCCCCTTCCTAGCCATTTCCAAGTTCTCTTTCCTATCCTTTTTTCATATCTTCTTTCTTCCTAGAGAAACAAAATGTGTTGTTATGGTAGATTTGTTTTCCTTTCCTTTTTTTCTTGGTTATTTACAATCCAAAAGGTGACAAGTCTTGAAGAATGAAAAGTGATTGTTGAATGTCTTTGTGAAATTAGGTGAAATGTGTTATGTATAATTGCGTACAAATAACTGATTTATTGTGATATTTTAATGGTGATTTATTGGCATTAATGGAGAAAAGAAATTTATGGTAGTTCAAATGGATGATGTAAATGTTGGTAAAAAACACTATTAGAAATACAAATGTTAGAAACTTCGAGAAAAAAATGAATTATAATTTTTAAGAACTTGAAGAGTCAGGTTACGGCTATAGAAAATGGCCTTGAAGAATAAAAAAATAAGGTTAATGGAGATGGTGTTAATGGTGGTTGTGGGTTGAGGGAGGTGGAGGAGAAGTGAGAGAAATAACTATTTTATTTTATTTTTGTAAATGGAAAATTTATTATTTTTGTCTTTTATAGAATAACATTTTTGGTTAATAATTTAAAAATATTTATGAAATAATTTTGACATGGCATTATTATATTTGATGTGGATATGACATGTCATTTATGTAAGAGAGAGTGAGCTACACACATGGTTGGAGGGGTTTAAAAGTCTCATTTTAATTGAGTTTTAGGGTTTAGTTGACAATGGGTAAAGTAGAAGGATTCAGAATACAACTCCATACAAGTACAAGGGTCTATCAGACCATTTCGCCTAAATTTTAAGGTATATACTTCCTTTCATTTACTACTACATTAGCAACTTATCATACTCTGTCCATAAAATATAAAACATATAACATTACGGTCCACAATAATGTCTCATATAGACTTATCTTGTAATATCTCAAAACAATAATGTATACACCATTATGAGAAACAAGAAATTCATTAATGTATTTCAGAAACTCATAATTGAGCTCAAAGTGTAAGAACATCATAAATATATCAATCATAAGTACAACCAAGACCCATTCTTTGAACATTTTCTTTAAATGTCTTTGGTTGTAAGCCTTTAATTAAACGATCTACAATCATGAGATTAGTTCTAATATTATGAAGTAACACTCTTTGATTCTGATCTTCTTCCTTGATAGTAAAGTACTTTAATTCCATATGTTTGACACCTTTGGAGTACTTATTGTTCTTGGAGAAGAATACTGTTGCAGTATTATCACAATAAAATTTCAGTGGCTTGGTAATGGTGTCGACAACCCCAAATTCTGAAATGAAGTTCCGCAGCCATAATTCATGAATTGTGGCTTCATAACATACCACAAATTCTGCTTCCATTGTGAATGTAGCAATGACAGATTGCTTAGCACTTTTCCATGATATTGCTGCTTCAGCAAATAGGAACAAGTAACCAAATGTGGACTTTCTAGTGTCAACACATCCAACAAAATCTGAATCTGAGTATATAGTAACTTCTAAGTGAATGGATCTCTTTTACATGAGCATGTAATCCTTCTTTCCTTTCAGGTACCTTTAGACTTTCTTTGCAGCTTTGCAGTGATCAATTCCAGGGTTACTTTGATATCGTCCTAGCATTCCGA
>JAJOOF010022093.1:0-26910 GCA_029582545.1 Solanum lignicaule | reverse complement strand
CATAGGTCAAGAATCTTTAATCTTGAATAATTAATTTAAAGAAAACATAGAATTTGGGTCAAGATTATGGGTGACCTCAAAAGTGGGTTTGATAACCCTAATTATAGAATTTAATTCATGAACATTGATAAATCTTGGATATGAGGATGAAAGGAATTCCTCACAGAAGTCTTACATACATTAATTGCTCCAATTACCGAAGAAAAGAATGATCTTGGAAGAAGAAGGCCTAACAAAACCTTTCTTGAACCTTGGAGATGAGTTCTTGAGGAGCTTTCTTGAAAAATCTCTGAATTTCATGAGTAGGAGTCATTAATTCGTGTTAAGATGAAGAAATTAAGAAGTTTCGTGGTTAGATCTTACCTTGGATGATAGATGAATCTTGGAGGAAGTTAGTTTCTTGAAAACTTTTCTTTCTAGGGTAATTTTATGAACTATGGAGGTGAATCATGTTTTTGGAGGGTCATTAAAGCCTCAAACGCTCGCACGCCCGCGCGGAAAACGCCTTAGGCGCGCAGCCAACTGCGCAGGAACGAAGTAGCTACTGCCTCGGCGCGCGCCTACGCGGAAAATTGCCTCGGCCGCGCGACCGGCGCATGGCAAGACATTGTCTAGTAAAAAAGGCATAACTTTTTACTCCGAACTTCAATTGATGCAAACTTTGTGGCGTTGGAAAGAAGACTCATAGATCTTTAATTTGATAGGTTGTGGTTCACCTAGTTCTTTATATACTGAAGCTCTGAAAGATATGGTCATTTGAATTTGACTCATGCGTAAACTAGCACGAAAAACTTAGCCGATAGAAAGACTTTGAACTTGACTTAGTGTTAGAGGTCCCTTATGACCATAAATCACTTACGATACCCTTGATACACTTGGTAACGGACCTTAAAACACATGAGCAAGTAGTACATCACCCGATTCAAGCTCATACTTAAGACGAACGATTCAAATTCTAAGAGTAAAGTTGCGAGGTGTTACAAATATAAATATAAAAAGAGCACAAAATATTTTCATGTGCCCCATTTTATGAAGGATCCTAAAAAAATAAGTTAACGATTTAAATTTTAAATGGATCCCACATTTTTTCATTGGATGAAGTTAAATGAACAAGAGGAACCCAAGGGGAATAAACAGGCAGCACAAGCACACGTGTTGATGGTCTGATGCCTGATATTCCCCTTTACTAGTATACGTGCCCACGCCTTGTGCGGTTAATTGATAAATATAATTCTGAATACATGTTCACTTAAACGATCATGGTAAATTTTAAATTCTAACTTATCTTTTTAAACTATAACTTAAAAAAACATTTTTTTATTATGTTTGAAACTGTAACGTGTCTTTTAAATATGTAACTTTTGAAAATTATTCCTTCAAAATATGAGGTTTTTTATAACTATTTTGTTCATTTCCTTCAATATTCTCTCATCAACATTACTTGTCTTAATATTAGTATCAATGTTTATAAATTTTAAATCATAGAGTTCCCACTATAAATTTTCAAAAAGTGCTCTTATAATATCACTTCAGATAGTATTTTAGGAAAAAAGATTAGTATATCCACCTTCAATTAAAAATATTATATCATAAATGCAATATCTTATTGAAGTCGTAGAAAATACAATCATATTCTATTATTTAATCATAGCTAATTACCTTAAAAATGAACTCAGAACATTCATATGATTCCCGTGGAAAAACCAACACAAAACTTAACCCAATATAAAAAATTATGAGAATGCCTCGTAAATATTGAATTTGGGAAATCTAGGAGAATTTTTTTTCTTCAAAATAATTTTTATGGAACCAAAATTTATGGATATAATCATGGTTATTAAGTTTTATCCACAATCATGGGTCTAAACATTATTTATTAGACTTTTATGTGACCTTGACGGTTAATTTATCTATAGTCCTTCGAATTTATTAATGTTATGTATAAGCAACACATGATGCTGTTTAATTAAGCAGTGAAACATAATAATCACATTAGATAAATAAAAGTAATGATTCAAAATATATATCCTTAGATCTCAAATACTGATTCAGAATAGAAATGAACAAACACAAAACTAAACCCCCCCCACCCCCCCCACCCCCCACCCTAAAAAAAAAGCTGAAACAAATGTATATAAAAAAAGGTTTGACAAATGATACCTGATTAGAATTGGGTAAGAATAAGAAAAATAAGTGTGACACAAAGAATTGATAAATTCAATACTTATTGACGTTAACCCATCAAATCTTTGGGACAAATTATGGTTACTAAATTTTCATTGAGAAAACCTATGAATTGAATTGGTACTTTGCAAACTGATTAATTGAATTGAATCCATGACTTCTTATTCAAATTTTTAAAAATATCTGCAAGTATGTAAATTTGAAAATTGTGGATAACTACATGCAACCGTTATTCTAGATAATTGGTATTTTTTCGGTTTTTTTATTTTTTTTATTTTTTTTGTTTTGCAATTTTTATTTTTAGTTTTAGATTTTAAATCATTTTTGATAATTCATAAATTATATTCATCTCTCCTTTATATAGATATATAGATATTATATATATTATATAAATGATGAATTTTAAAAGAAACTTCCAAACGTGGGTTTATAATTTGAAGATATATAATTAGATGTTAATTTTAAATAATAAAGTTTAATTAATTTAAAATATTTATTCACAAAAAAAAAGGAATCTCTCACAGACACACACACGTTACATTCTATATTTAAAATTATTTTTAAAATAAAATAATAATTTATTAATTAAGCCAGTAAATGTATTTTATTCAAATTATTTAAAAAAACTGTTTTTGTGGTGCTGACATGTGGCTCACCACAAAAAAAAACTTAATCATATTTAAGTTTTAAATATGTTTTAAAATAATTTATATTTAATTATCTAATTTTATTTTAATTATTTAAAAAGATGATTTTTGTGGTGCTGACACGTAGACGTTTTTTCCTCTCCTATTATATATAGATAGATTAGATAGTAATATTATTATAATTAAAAATAAAATAAATTTTATTTTTTAAAAATTTTAATGAAATAATTTACCGCTATACAAAAATCTAAAAATTATTTGAACAACAAAAGTTTCAATTCTTTTTGGTTAAATACCGTGTCAATAGTCAAATGATCACATATAAAATGGAATAGAAAATATTCTTTTAGTTTCTTTGAATAATAAAATTCATTTTTGATAATTAAATGATACTTTGTTATATTTAACCTATATATTTAATTTAAGTCTATATAATTCTTTTTTTTTTTTAAATTTCATAATAAGTCAAAATTGTACAAATAAATTGAAATTTAAGAAATAACTTCAATAATAGCTTATTTAGCATAATTTTACAATTTTGTGAGGATTAAATATATGTCAATCTTATTTTTGAGAGATAGATGGGTTATTATTTGATAGATTTTTAGATTAAAACAAGTATAATCAAGCAAGACAGTTCATGATTTTTAGTTTTTCTTTCTAACAAAATTAATTTTAAGATGAAAATTATTTACAACTCTCAATTGTGCTTTAAAATTTATTCATTTCATCTATTTATAATAGTCACATTTGAATTTAGCATATTCATGTACAAAATAATGACTGACATGATTATTTTAACATCCACCTCTATTCATTCATGATTACTTTTAAGTCTTGAAAAATGATTTGGAGAATAAGAAATTAATGCTAATGATATACACGAGAAAAAAATATTTTTTCTTGATAGACATTCACTATATTTATACACGAGAAAGAATTATTTTTCCCAAAGTTAAGGTTCCTAAACATTCTCTAAAAGATAGACATTCACAATATTTATAACACACCACTTTGAATGTCTAATTCATAGATAATGTGCCTCGTTAAAAACCTTATAAAAAAAATTAAAAAAGAAAAAAACTCTAGTGAAGGAAAAAAGTTCACATATCTAATAATATGCATCTAGGCTACCTCATTAAAAACCATGCAAGGAAAATTCAGTGGGACAAAACTTCATACCGGATAAAGAGTACAACACATATCAACCCCCCATAATGAGAACATCTATCCAAAGAATTGAATCTTCACATTCCAAGCTTGTGCACCATTTTCTTGAAAGTTGCGGTTGGTAGAGACTTGGTGAATATGTCAGTCACATTGTCACTTGAACAAATTTGTTGCACATTTATATCACTATTCTCTTGGAGATCATGTGTACAGAAAAGCTTTGTTTAAATGTATTTTGTCCTATCTCCTTTTATGAATCCTCTCTTTAGTTGTACTATGCATGCTACATTATCTTCATATAAAATTGTGGATATTTTATCACACTTCAAATCACATTTTCTCAAATGAGATGTATCATGGCCCTCAACTAGATACATTCTCTACTTGCGTTATGAATAGATATTATTTCAACATGATTTGAGAAAGTGGCTACGATGTATGGTTGCATGTTAATTGTCTCTATAGTGAAACTTGTACAATGCATGTTGGGGAAAACATAAGAGTTAAAGGTGAAATGATTAATTGTTTACAATCTCATGCAATGAATGCGTTAACTTGTATTTACAAGTGTGGTTGTATTTTCATTGTGATTTATGATTGTGTTTGTGTGACTAATAGTTGACTCGAGTATCATGCCTGGTACATGATATTCTCATAGTAAGTTGAGGTACCATGCCTGGTACGTACTAACAGTTGACTCGAGTACCACGCTTGGTACGGAATATATGTATGGTTGGCTCCGGTACCACGCAAGTGCAAGTTACTAACGGTTGGATTGAGTACCACGCCTGACATTGGATACTAGCGATTGGCTCGGATACTATGTCTAGTACATATTTGACTGTTTTCTTGTATGTTGGCTCCTTGAGTGAATCGGGCTTGTTTGTTACCATGTGGGATATGCTTCATATAAATATTAAATCAGGATTGGTGGTTGAAAGTCTTGTTGTATTGATGACTTGGTTGATTATGTGTTGACTTGTCTTTACTATATTTTAGTTATGTGTTTACATTTATACCTTTGAAGTTGGCCGATGATCCTACCAGCACACTGTGGTTTATGTACATACATTGCACTTGTTGTTTCTTTGCTGGGTACAAGACATATTCAGGTAGCTACTTCGCTACGTCAACTGTGATCGTAACATTATCTGAACCCAAGGGTGAGCTATTCCTCCGGCCGTCATGAATTTGTCTTATTTTTCTAGTCCATTTTCCGGACTTAGACTCTCTTTAGTCTATTTGTTTTGGGGTTGCATCCTTGTATTCCAAACTAAGAATAGGTGCACAACTTTAATTTCTAAGGGTTTTTCTACGGTTGTTTAAGACTTTGATCTAGTTCCAATAAAGATGTTTTTGGCATTTAAAAATTATTTGTTATTTGTTGTTTAATAAATTACATGTTAGTGATTAGTTGGTTCTTCCATGGGAGTTAGTGTGGGTGTCACTCACAACGGATTGAAATCGTGACATTATGGATTCATAATTCTAAATTGTGGATATGATGTTAAATAGGTAACGATATTGAAAATTATTAAACGAGTTATATGAGGTAGTTCAACCTTTCATTTATGATGTACAAAATAACAACAATTAAACATATTTAAATATCAAATATATTTTTTAAACAATGATTAATCTTAAATTTTTTATTGCCATAACAAAAAAGAACAACCTGAAAAGCATTAATGCACTAAGAAAATAATAAAAGAAATTCCTCAAAAATATCCCTAACCAACATGAATAAGAAGTTCAACTGGCATTCCATATAACGAGTAAAGTGGATTAATGTTGTTGTTCTAATTTACATGACATAATTGAAATTTCGAAAATCACTAATTTCTTTTTATGGATGCTTTTTTATATATATTTAAATATTATAAATTTTTAATTATTGTATTTTTAGTACAATAGATAATTTTTTAAATATATTAAATTGTTTCAAAAAATAATGTTTGCCCATTTCTCTGAGAAGTTTTATTTCGTGAGCCACATGTCACAGGTGCGACACTTGACAACTCGCTCACGAATCTTTCACAATCTTGCAAGCTCAAGTAAATCTTTTTGACACTAGATCGCTAAGGGAATGAAGAAAGACACATGAGAATTACTTAAGCAAACTTTTGTATTACTCAAGACTTGGAAGACTTGTTTTCTTGCTTGATTGATTTACAAATGGTTTCCGCTCTATTTATACTACTAACTTAGGGGCTAATATATAAATAATAATAGTTATGTAAGTCCCTACATAACTACAAATAAGTCGTCATTCTAGAATACCATACACAACTAGAATGTTCTAATGACATTCCATGTAAATCAATGAAATTCTTAGGTCTTCCAAACATTTCTCCATATATCTCTAGAATATTTCACTTAGGATTATTATTCTTCCAATATAAGTCTTCCACATGGATAACTTTATTCTAGGTGGTGACTAAGTGGCATGATGACGTGTCTAGTCATAACACTCTCCCCCACTTAATGTTGCGACGACCGTGGCGCATTGCTGCTGCATGAATAACCGAATCTTGACTTCTCACATGCGCGACCAGTACTCTATTGACTGGATCAATGCCCTTGTGCAACTCCTCAAACATCACGCCTTTGTTTTCTTCTAGAACTTTCTCTATACATGGTGGTAAAGTCCATTTAGTCACGTCTGGTCACACTCACAATAACAACTATGTACGTCAATTTTTTCTTCTTAAGGTCCTTCCCAAGCGGCATGGCCGATAGTTGAGCTTTTACTTTCGTCTTTGGTACCTTAACCAGTGGGACCATACATGATCCTTCTTGCTCCATGACCAAGAGTCATTGGAGGTAGGGATCAATCATTGTATAACTCTTTTGGAAGAACTCTTGCCCAAGAATTATGTCAAAGATGTCTAAAGGAGCAACAGTAAAATTGGTTTTACCTTGCCACTTGCGTAGCGTGATGCTTATTCCATAAGCGACTCCGCACATAAGAGTCGGTGGTGCGTTGACCGTTTTGAGGTGAGTCTTACTTGGGCTGTACCTTAACCCCAACTTTGTTGTTGCGGTCTTGGTCATGATGTTTGCCTATGCACCTGTATCGACCATAGTACTAATGTGTCTTCTATTGATCATGATGTCTACGTATTGTGCACCATATTCTTTTGGCTGCTCTGATTTCTTTGCGATATCTCCGCATAGTCCAATCGGGCCCAATTATGTTGTTCTCAAACCTTGCCCTGGTTCTTGTGCATCTTTCTCCTTCTATTCCCATAATATGGCACCAAGGTTCTTTAGTTCAGGACATCTTGCATAGCCATGCGGCCCACCATGTATGTAGCAACCGTTTCTCTTTGTAGTCTCTACCTTCTTCTGAGTATCGCTTTGACGTCCAAACTTTTTGCCGTCAGACTTATAGGTGTCATGATTCTTGGGATGTGTTTGCTCATCTTTGCTTTTTCCACAGTCTCCCCCACCTTGGTCATGACTACCTCTCATCTCCTCTCCTCTTCCTCGTCAAAGTTTCAGCCTGCTTGATGGCTTCATCAATAGTCTTAACCTTTCAGTTCTCCAACTCCATCCTAGCCCAATTTTGTAGCCCATCTATGAAGTGGAACAATATATCTTCATCCATGAGATTGGGAATCTGAAGTGTGAGGGTGATGAACTCCTTCACATATGCTCGAACGCTACTTGTCTGCTTCAACTCCCTAAATTTATGTTTTGCATCATAGATGACGTTGTTAAGGAAGAAAGTCTTCTTGAACTCCACTCGAAATTGCTCCCATGTGTTGATGGTGCAAAGGCCCTTCCCTATTTCCGACTCCTTTCGCCTCCACCATAGCATGGCCATCTTCGAGAGGTACAACACCGCCGTGTTGATCTTGTTCTCTTCACTCTTCACCCTATTGCACTTGAAGTAATTCTCCAAATGCCAGATGAAATTCTCCACCTTTTGTGCGTCACGAACGCCTTTGAACATTGGTGTTTTGAGAGCCTCAATCTTGGCCTTCCTAACTCCATTGTATGTCACAGATCCTTGAACTTCCATTCCTTACTTGAGTGCTTCCATCTCGGCCTTCATGGTTTAAGTTGTGCTTAATGCATCCATGAGCCGACACTCTAAGAATGTGATGATTTCCTTCATCTCATATTACGCATGTCTATGCGCCTCCAACTCTTTGCGGATGTTGTCATTCTCTTCAAGGGTGAAGTCTTCGAGAGTCTTAAACTTGTCATCGACCTTGTTCAAGCGCTTGCCTAAGATCTTCACATCTTGCCTCGCTGTGTAACCCTCGCGATCCACTCTACTCCGGACGTGACATCAATGGGCTCCTCATCACGTTCATTGTCACTCGTTTCAGTGGTCGAAAGTGGGTGAGATGTCGGTGCTTCACTTGGTTTAGGGTCGAGCAACAATTTTTCGTTACTTTTAAGGTGCTTCCTTCCCTTTCGGTGCTTCTTTCCACCATCCTGCCTGACGTTAGTGGTGCTAGAAACGTTGATGTCTCCCTCGTTTGTCATTCCCTTAGCAACCTTGACTCTGATACCACTTTGTCACAGACTTACACTCTACTAAGCACGTGCGACACTTGACAACTTGCTCAAGAGTCTTTCACGATCTTGCAAGCTCAATTAAGCCTTTTCAACACTAGATCGCTAAGGAAATGAAGAAAGACACAAGAGAATTACTTAAGAAGGCTTTTGTATTACTTAAGACTTGGAAGATTTGCTTTTCTTGCTTGATTGATTTACAAATGATTACCCCTCTATTTATACTACTAACTTAGGGGCAAATATGTAAATAATAATTATTATGTAAGTCTCTACATATTTATAAATAAGTCATCATTCTAGAATACTCTACACAACTAGAATGTTCAAAGGACATCCCATGTAAATCCATGAAATTCTTAGGTCTTCCAAAGATTTCTCCATATATCTCTAGAATATTTCACTAAGGACTATTTTTCTTTCAATATAAGTCTTCCACATGAATAACTTTATGCCACGTGGCATGATGACACATCGGGTCATGACACACATAACCAATATTACTTATGTGAGACTACTTTATTGCTTGACAAATGGACACTTTCTTATCATAAAACTAAAATAAAAAACCAATGTTAAATTTAATATTTTTTATTTCCTAATTAAAATGCTTAAAACATAAAATAAAATCTAAAAATATATTCAACATTTGTGATTAGAAAAGTTCTCAATGATTGTGAATGGTCTATAATGATGCTAATATTTACCAATTGAATATTTTATTAAATATCTAAAATTTTAGAGAAATAGTTTTACTTATTTTATTTAATTTAAACTTTCAGTAAAAAGACATTGAAAGCAAATTTAGAATGTGGGGCCCACTCTAATACATTCTGGAATTTCCGTTCTCGTTGAAATCGTTATTGACAAATAGCAATTTCCTTGTTGTCGTCGACCAAAGTTGAATATCTTTTGCTTAGGGAACACAACCTGTCAATTGCCTTTGAGATCTGTTAAGGGTTCTGAATTCGCAATGTCATCTCCTGCAGAGTAAGTCCTCCTTTACACTTGATTATGAAAGTCTCAATGTTTTGTGTTCAACCATTAAGGCGACTTTAGGGTTTTCTGTTTTTATTTTTGGAATTATTTGCATATATATGTGTAATCTGGTGCTAATTCTATTATTTTCATTATGAAATACTCTCAATTTTGAACTCTTAGGGCTTTTCAGTGGGTCATGAGATGGGATTAAGGATTTTCCCTTATTGTGATTGTGGGATGTTTGAACTATTTGGAGATTTTATGTTTAGTTGTGTCAAGTAGTACAACTCTCAATTATATTTCCATTTAAATGATTGAATTAACACAGAAGCTTGCTCTTTGTTTAATAATGCCCAAATTAAGAACCAGAAATTGTTACATTTTGAGAGAAGAAGCAATAAGTATGTTTATAGAGGTCATGACATAACAGAAATTCATAAGAGGAACACATGGACCGTTGATGTCGATAAATGATATTAGCATTCAGGTGTACTGTTTGGAAGGGAGGGCCCCATCTTGTTACATCGTGGAGAGGATTGAATGGTAAATTTGATGTGAGCAGGGCAACAACATACAGAAAGAATAAGTGTGAAATCAGGGAATATGTGTTCGGCCAATTATGCCATGGGTGATGAGGAGTTCTTGTATAATAATAAAATCCGGTGAGAATACAAATTACAGACAAAGACTCTAATTTACTCAATAAATGTACAAATATTGTATTCTTTAATGTTGTCTTACAATTCGTTCAGTCGACTTCCCAACTTAGTGTGAGGATATAACTCTCTACCTCTCACTTATTATCTTCTTTTTCTCCTTTTATGCCTTATAAATCAGAATGGGTGCATCAATTTATAGGCATATTGTTAGTACACTACACCATTTGGAGATTCAAACCTTCACACAATTCAAGCTTATCAAATTTGAATCTTCTAGTCAGCATGTCTTAATCAAGCAATCTAGATTGGTTCAACCCTCCATGTTTGAATTTAACCATCAATATTTGGATATCTGAAAGCATGGGAAAAAGCAGCAGTTGCTCATTTCTTGAAAATTCAAGGCCTCTTAATAGATTTCTGCCTTGGCTTGAGTTTTCTAACATAGGAGACTTGCTTCATGTTGAACAAAATTGACTAAGAAATTCTCAGTACTAATCATGTAACTTTGTCATCTGGTATCACCTTGCCTAGCTGTTACTTGCATTTCTCTGCCTTCATGACAACTTTGTCAAATTGTGGAATCTTTTGAACTCTCTGGAATTTTGCCTTAGTGACTTTGTCCGAGCTTGCGTGAGTTGTGCTGCATATTCCATTTGATTTCAGAATTCTCTCGATTACCCGCTGCATTATTCAACACAATGAGTCTTTTAGGCACTAGCATTTAGTTGTATCTGGCTGACTCATATTTGCTCCAACTTCTTGCTAAAAAGTCATTGCGCGGAAGCTTGCCTTTGTCACACTCATGCATGCTTAAATTAGCTTGGCCATTGTATCTCGCTTAATCATTGAGAGGATATCGGAACTTACCATTAGTGTGCATGAGCCTCATCACTTTTCATCCAATCTCAATCCTTATTGGGATCAATACATGATAACTCACATTCTGACATTATGTTTGTTATCAACATCCTGAATCAATGGGAAACAACACAATTAAGGCATATCAATAATTGTGAAAAAATCCACCGAGTTTAGAAGGCTGTGATTGGTCCAAAGGGCGGGTCACAGACGGATTTCTCGGTTATCAAAAAAAAATAATTGTGAAAAATGCTTTCACATGAATATATTGCCTTGAGCTTTGATACCATAGTGTTATACAGTGAGGATCGACCAGTACATGGTAATGAATTGCATGGGTCGACCAATTATCTATACTCCAACAGATCAGGACGATGGATTACAATATGATAGAGTATACAAAAGGAAATATTTCTGATTACACTATAATTCATCCATAAAGTACCTCAAAGTAATTCCTTACTATTTCACGTTAAGATGGATTTTACACTAGTGTATCCTAACACCTAACCCTATAATGCTGTCTCACTTTGCAAAAAGAATAAAAATCTCATGATTATCACTAATTATTTAACAACCCCTTCCATATCATCTTTCTTCTTCTCATTACATTTTCTTCCATAGCTAAGTGATGAAATAGGGTGCTTCAGTTTATTGGCTTTTGGCTAGCACACACCCAAATTATTTTAAAGAATATGCAGGCATATGGTTAGCGTACAACTAGGGGTGACAAAAGGGGGAGTCGGATTTGGTTTGGTTGAAAATGAATCAGGTGAATGGATTAAAAACTCGACTAGACTCATATTTGATATGGATAAAAATGGATTCACCAAATGGATAATATGGATACCCATATTATACATATAATCCATTGCTTCTTATTATATATATAAAGAAATAAGTACTTCAGATTACACGATCTTTTTCTTATTCTTTTTCTCCATTAGAGTGTGTTTGGTATGAAGGAAAATATTTTTCTGGATAAGAGTGGTCTAGAGGTCAAAATTCGGGCTTCGGGTCAGAGTCAGGAGTCGGATCCCAGGTCTGAACTGTTTCGGGTGGTGAGGTTTAAGAAAAGTTTTGAAAAATATTTTCCTGATTTAAGGAGAATTTTGATTTTTTTTCCCTTTATGCATGGAAGTCATTTTTTCTTAATTTATAGGAAGTTAAGTCCATTTGAATAATATTTAAGCCAATCAAACATGATTTAAGGGGAGTGCACTTGGTAGATACTTGGGTTATCCATATTTTATGATGGATAATATAGGTTGATCCATATTTGACCCACTTTTAAATGATTCTGAAGAACCAATTAGTTGTAGCAGCACCTGCGACTGAAAGAGTAGCCCTGAAAAACATTCAAAAGAAGAGGTCTAGGGCTGGTTCCGGAAAGGGATTGAAGAGAATGTAATTCAGTAGTTCATTCAATGTTAGACAGAATTAGTTAGAAGTACCTCTTCTATTGATATTGACTTGATGTGATACTCTCTTCTCTCGCCCGTAAACCATAGGAAACATCTGCAGCAAACATCTTCTAAAAAGCTGGTTGGAGTTCGGGAAGTTGGTCGGAAAGTACCTAGTTCAGTGACGCCTATTGCCTTTGTCTTATTCAAACGTTATTGGCAGAATGCCCTCAATCTAGTCTTGAAGCAAGGAACCAATCGTCATGCTTAACATACACGTTTTGTAGAACTTATGCCCCTCCTCTCTTTAAGTAGAATCAGGCTGAGTGATCTACTATGAATACAATAGGAAGGAGGATAGAAATTTAGAAGAGAGAGTCTCGCATCCCAAGTGGAACACATAATTCATGCCCAACACAACCTAATTGGTGAGTGGATGACCTCCTTAGTTATTACCAGCCAAACCCACTTTATTACGATTTTCTATTTTTTGATAACCAACCCATTTATAATGGGTTAATACTTAGTCGCGCGGATAACCATAAATTTTACCCATTTTGCCACCCCTACGTACATCCAATCTGAAACTTCAAAGTTTCAAACTCATCAAACTTGGATCTTCTACTCAATGTGCTCGAATCAAGCCGTAGCTATTGTTTGAAACTCTCCATGTTGAAACCTAAGATTCAATACTTGGGAAGAAAATTAATCATGGGCCAACTTCCTTTAAATGTGTTGGTGATATGCTGGGATTCAAAAGTTTTCATTCCAGCTGAAGTAACTTTGTCAGTATTAAAATCATTGGACATTATCACAGGGTAGAGCAGGAAGGGGCAAACTTGTATATGACAATATGTAAATTATTTATACTATATCAACAAAAGAAATGGAAAAAGAATGTAAGCACTTGATAAGCTTGTGTCTGTGTTTATTGAAGGCTAATTATTATCTTCATATTCATCAATGAGCCGTGCTTGGTCATCTGTATTTCCGAATATGACATGAAACTGATCTTCCGCCAAAACATCTGGCATCTTCCTTACCCGCTGTCCACGAAATGCATTTTAGGCTTGAGATCCACGTGTTTTTAGCTAGTTTTTTTGTCCTCCATCTGATCCAGCTTGCTAAGGCACCTTTGACGGTGTAGGGCATTGCACTGTTTAAGCCAAATGGTCAAAGTACTACCCAGATCCCTGTCACCTGTGAATAGAGAAGGTAGAGATGACAGCATCTTTTCATGTGTGTAGCATCTATTGTGTCCTATTCCGACCTCTTTGTAGATTATCTTGCATGAGACAACTTATTTGAAAAATTGCAAGAGACGAGCCTTATGCATTTCTTTCCTTAAAGACCGATCAACTTCACTATGACCTGCCATCTATTGTACCTGACAGAGTCTACCTCTTCTAGTAGTTCTGCGTTAAACTCTTGAGTAATAATGAGGTTTTCCCCTTTCAATATTGATGATTCCTCCTAAATGTGAGGTCCCAATTGATTCTCTTGTTGTTTATTGTTAAGCATTTATCTATGGCAACTTCATGTTGTACAAATTCCGAAATTCATCTGTGGCGTGTTCTCAAGTGAGGCATCCTTTAGAATCTATTTCTTATGTCATTTCCAAAGAAAGGAAAAGTTTGGAATATATGTGTCTAGCGTCTACTGATTGAGAGTTGGACTATATTTGATAGATAAGGGATGCTGTCCTCTCCTACCTATAACCTTTGGTATTTAGCTTTGTTATCTTTTGCTTTCCATATATTTTATCCATTTGGCCATTTTTCATTCTATCTTCTCTGCTTTATACTTTATGATTTTCCATGCCATGTTTTCACTATAAAATCTAATTGGTTTTCTCATTGCAGGTTCTATAAATCACTTCCACCTATAAGCAAGGCTTATGGAACTGCTTGTCTGCTGTTTACCGTTGCATATCAGTTGGGATTGTATCATCCTGCTGATATTGCATTATTATATGAGCTAGTACTCTCTCGTTTTCAGGTAGATATGCTTATTTTGGTGAAATTTCATTATTATATCAACATCTTTACAATGCTAACCAGCCACCAAAATATATCATACTGGTGATTGTGTTAATTAAATAGCATGATTTTTGGAGAATTTATTTTCCTAGCATAATAACATGAATATAATATTCTTTTACTGTGATTGATTGTCTTTCCTTGATTAGTTATAAGATTCATTATATAAATATCTCTTCTCATGGGATGTAAAGACATATAAATACAAGAAGGCATTTCTCCCTGTCAAAATCTTCATTGTATCAGAGCCATTGCTGTCTTTTGATGTGAGGTTTCCTCCCGCACAGCATTAGAGTTGAGTTTTTGGGAGGAGGTCGAGTTCTCTCCCTCCTTGAATTTGTCCGTGATTGAAAATTTTTCCGCAGGATCCAGCTGACTAAGGCGACTAAGCCCCAGTCGGCCACTGTTGAAAATACCTCCCGATGCACCCTCATGTGCCACCAGAAGGTTTGACGTGTCATTGTCATGGCTTGAAGCATGAGCCCACTTCTGACAAGTTTTTTTTTTTCGAACTCCTTTTCTTGGGGTTCGCCCAAGAATTTCAAGCACACCCATATAATCTGTCACTTTCCGACCATGAACAGTACGGTTTTGATGTCTAATCACAGTTCCAGCTGGATCTCGAGTCACTGTTAAGTTTCCAGAATTCTTTTCTGGTGATGGTTTGACCCTTGACATCTATTTGTGAAGTATTTCTTCTCAGAACACTTGTTGGTATTAGATCTTTGTTTGTCCAAACTATGGAGGGTACAAAGCAGTGGATAATAGTCCTGTTTCACAGATAAGTGCTGTGAAACTAGATGGTTTTGTATCTCATTTGGTCAAGTTCTTGTGCACGTTTAATCAAGTCTAGAAAGTTGTATGGTTATATTATTGGAGAAAAGAAAACACCTGATCTGATTGATGCTAACTATTGTCAATGAGATTCTGATAGTTCCCTTGTTATGATATGGCTGTTAAATTTTATGCACCTCCGAATCTCTAAGCAATATTTATTGCTTTGTTGGAAAGAGTTGGCATTCAACTAAGTGCGCTTACTCTCTCAAGGGTAATGATGCCCAAATCTTTGAAATTTAAAATAAAATTCATGCCCCTAAGCAAGGGGAGTTGATTATTACTCTGAGTTAAGTGGGTTATGGAAACTATTATTAGGATCTCCAAGTGAAGTGTACCGATGATGGTTTGGCTTGTGATAGATATAATGGATGCCACTCTAGTTGTGCCTATCTTATTAATACATACCACTTTAAACATTCAATTTTCAGAGTCCTCTAGAGGCTTTTAGAAGGTGATGTTAGATCTCAGATTCTCATGGGTAACATCCACGCTTAGAAAGGATCTCCTGGAGTTAGGATAATAGAACTTGTACCCTTTCTATAGGATAATACCCAATAAAGAAAGATTTAAGAGCACTAGGAATTAGGATCAAGTTCCCCAAAATTCCTAGTGCGAACAAAGCAAACACACAATCACCTTCACAGGAACAAACATTTATTCTCACGTGGGAGCTGTGGAAGAACAGTAATTCAATCAAACATGGAGGATCAGTCACATTAATAGACTGATATATGATATATCAAGTTCAACTTACTCTACATCAGCTGGGAAAAATCAGATTTCCATGGCTACATTCCATTCCTACTGAGGGAACATTCCTTCAACCAGTAATTAGGCAATTACAAGCCTAAGATATATCATGCCACAGTCTACTAGAAAATGTCACAAATAGGAAGACTTAAATGTAACACTGATGGGGCAAACAGAGGGATTCAGGCAGGAGTGCTTATGGCTTCTGGGGAAGCTGCACCTTCTTCTACTGATGAGTTATTTACATTTCCTAATGAACTAGATTTGCCTACTGCTCATAGAAAAAGACTTAGATCTTGTACCCAACATCCTTTATTTGATTTTTTTCTCCTATAATCCTTTATCTACTTCTTATAGAGCCTTTGCCTTTTCTATTTCTTCTATGTCTATTTCCTTGAATTGGTGGGAAGCTTTTGTAGACCCTTAATGGAAGATACCTATGATTGAAGAAATGAAACCGTTGTCAAAAATTGAGACTTGGGAACTTATTACTTCACCACCCAGACAAGAAATTGGTTGGCTGCAAATGTGTCTTCACTCTATTTAAAGATCCAATGAAAGATTGTTGGCTAAGGGATTCACTCAAACTTATGGAGTTGATTGTTAGGAGACATATTCCCCAGGTGCAAAGATGAAGACTATCAAAATCTTTTTTTTTTTCCGAGCAACTAATCTTGATTTGGGACCGACTACAGTTGAATGTGAAGAATGCATTTCTCACGGAGAAGAAGAAAATGGTGTATATGGAGATCCCTCCTGGGTTGATTAATGAACATAATTAGGGAAAGGTGTGCTAACGGAAGAAAGACTTGCTCTAGTGTCATGGATGGTATCCCTACATATCTCATGTCACAATTCCCTTTGCCAGGCAAGGTCTTGAAGCAGCTGGCTAAAGTCGGGAGGAACTTCCGTTGCGAGGGTAACAGTGAAGGGCACAAGTTTTACTTAGTTAAATGGTCTAATGTAGTTAGACCAAAGCTGCAAGGGGGCTTGGGAATCAGGGACCTAGCCAAGCATAACAAAAGCATGTTGTAAAAATGGCTATGGAGATAGGGAATGGAGGGCAATAGCTTATGGAAGGAATTGGTTGCAGCAAAGCATGGTAAACTAAACCACTGTTTACTAAAAGCAAAATAATTCTCTACACGGGGGGGTAGGGCCATGGAAACATACATGCAAATATTGGGAATATCTCTTTCAACATATTTCATTCAAAGTTTGGAATGGCCTGAAAGTGAAATTCTGGAAAGCAAGTGGCTCGGGAATTTCATTTTGAAAGAGCTTTATCCAACTCTCTTCCAAATAGCACGTGATCCTGACTCGACAGTTGCACAGAACAGATGGGGCAATCAATGGAATTGACCTCTCTTTTGGTGGAAGATTGATTTTGACTAATGTTTTTGATGGTACACCGACTTACTTAATGTCATTATTACCAATCCTAGCAAAGGTGGAGTAACATATTAACAAGCTGAGGAGGGGATTTCATTTGGGATGGTAATGTCGACAACAGGAAACTCCACATGGTGAAATGACAAAAAATAACGAGTAAACACAGAAGGGTTTGGAGTAAGGGACCTGAAAATGCACAATAAGAATCTCTGGTATAAGTGGTTTTTGGGATCCTAAGCCTGTAACCTCTCCCAATGCGGTGGCTATGTGGAACCTGTGCATTTAAGAATAAAATATTAAATTAAAGGTCGGGAATTAAGAAAGATTAGATTGTGGTTTGACAGATGGTTTGACGAGGGGTTGTTGAAGAACCAATTTCCTACGATTTACAGCTTGGTTCTAGATCAAGAGTATGTGCTTGGTGACTGTTTTTTTATGGTAGCTGGAACTTTCAATCCAGAAGGATTTAAATGATTGGGAGTTGGATAAAGCAGCTTCCTTTTTACAGAAAACGCAGATTGTAAAGATTGAAGAGGAAAAGTAGGATGCATATACATGACTTTCAATAGCTCGGGAAACTTTACTGTAAAATCTTGTTATGAATGGCTACAACGACAAACTCATAGTTTTGTGATTCGTTGGCTCTAGAAAAATGCTCTGTAAATCTTAGGCTGCTAAAGAAGTAGCATGTTTTGGGTGAATTGCTGCCTATGGTGGTTGTTTGACTCGAGATAAATTAAAGAGGAGGGGTTTTAGCTTATGCAACATGTGCATTTTATTTGAATGCTCTGAACAAACTGTTAGTCATTTGTTGCACTGTAATTAAACATGGCTGATTTGGTTGTTATTTCTAAAAAAAATGCTTTGGTGTTTGTTGGGTGACGCCTCAGAGCTTTAAAATTACTCTACTGTTGGCAAGGACATAGTGTGGAAAGAAAGGTGAAGAAGATTTGGAGATTAATCCGCCTAAGCATCAACATATGGACAATATTGCCTGAGGGAAACAAAAGATGCTTTGAAGGAAGAAAGGAATAAAAGTGCTTTTGTAAAATTAGATGCTTGCAGAACTTATTATGTCAGGCATAGGGACAATACTGTTATTAGTATATCTCACTTCATGGGCCCTCTTGATTTTGTTTGTGTAGTTTTTGATTGAGTCCAGACTAATATAACTTTTTCAGTACCTCCTTGGTACTGCTTTATTAATAAATATTTTGTCAGTATCAAGGAGGTACTGAAAAATGTAATGACAATGGGCTACCAAACTATCATTTTAGCATTCTGTTTGATAAAGAACTGATGTTGAAGAAGAGAACCATGAGAATGTAGTTTTTGAAGTGAATTTTTGATTAAATTTTATAGATTTTACGAAAATACCTGATTATGTTTATTATTAAAGCACCATATCATTGAATAATTGAAATTTCTAGTATTGCTTGATAATCAATTCTTACTCTGACAATTCTCAGATTGTGCCACATGCCTGTACTTCCACACAAGATACTAGTAATTAATGTTCTTTTGTTAATTTGCATTGAATTAAATGATGTTGAGCCCAGAAAATGACCATTTTGCATTGCATGCATGTGTCTAGATCCTGGTGTCTGAAAAGTTTCTTGTTCTAGTACCCATGATGCATGGAATTCTTTTTGTAGGTTTTATTTTCTTAAATAATTACAGGATGCTACATTTGCTTCAGGTATGGAGATTGATTACAAATTTCTTCTTTCTTGGAGAGTTCTCAATTAATTTTGGGATTCGCCTCTTAATGATGTAAGTCTCCACAACTTTTGAGTGGTAGCTTTCTTTTGAAGTCTTGTTTCTCTAAGAAATCATTTTCTAGAGCACTATTAAAACATGAAATTAGATATGAAATGTAAAAGGATCTCCTTTTTTACTTTTTTTGGAAATAATTATGGTTGTTGCTGCTTGATGTTATAGAGCGAGATATGGAGTGCAACTGGAGAGTGGACCTTTTCAAAGACGAACAGCAGATTTTCTGTGGATGATGATATTTGGAGCTTTGACATTATTGGTATGTAGATGCTGAAGAACAATAGAAGAGTAAATTACCCAAGACATGAGCTCCTATTAGTGTCTGCCTTAGCTGAGACCTGATACATTTTTCTCTTGCTATCCTCTTTACAGTTCTACTGTCTATCTTACAATGAAGATGATGTTTGGTTCCTTTGATACACATAAATTAAGCTTTCATTTTTCAATATGTTGTTTCACTGTAGGCTTTATCTGCAATCCCCTTCTTCCGTTCCCCATTCTTGGGTGTATCACTGGTTTTCATGCTTCTGTATGTCTGGAGTAGAGAATTCCCAACTGCTAATATCAACATTTATGGTCTTGTGACCCTAAAGGTACGATTCAGTGCTTTCATTTAATTATTTCAAGCCTCTCCGGTTCTCATGCTCTTGATCTTATTGTCCATTGGTGAAAAGCTTCTTTGTATCCAACTTGCAGGCATTTTACTTGCCATGGGCTATGCTGGGTTTAGATGTTATCTTTGGTTCACCAATTATGCCAGATCTCTTGGGGATCATTGCTGGACATCTCTATTACTTCTTAACCGTGTTGCATCCACTTGCTACCGGGAAGAACTTGCTGAAGACACCAATTTGGGTGTATCCTTTTTATTGCAGTTTGACCAGTGGTCATTTAGATTTTAGATGTTCTTTTAACTGCTTTCTGAAATCACCCATGTTTATATCTTTTCACAGAGCACCACCAGAGAGGTCATTGCAGTTGAATGCTTCCTAGACCATCAATTTTTTTTTTTCTGCTGGGTTGCCCCTGGCTCATTTGGATTTTCTGATTTCCACCTAACAAAATCTAAACAAAAAGAGGTGAAGAAAATGCTCATTTTTTCTGCATTTAGGAAATGAATTTTTTCTTTCCTGCAAATTTCATTAACTGATTATGTATAGACATAAACTGGTTATGCGTTGGAGGATTGGTGCACCAACTGGTACTCCTGCACAACCTGATAATCCTGGTGCAGCTTTCAGAGGGAGATCTTTTCGGGTTGGTGGAGCAACAGCGTATCCTGCACAACCTGATAGGGGTTCTGGTGTAACCACAACTAACCCTGTGCAACCTGATAACGGTCCTGGTGTAGCATTTAGAGGGAGATCATATCGCCTTGGTGGGTGAATGGCTACATTTTCTACTGCCAACCAGTAGCTTCAAGTCGACCGTGAATTTTTTTTCACGTTATCTTGATAATGCAAGGCAAGGGAGTCTTTTAGTTTTATTTCTAAATATAATGTTGAAGGTGTAATTCTGCCGAGGGAATGCATAACCATCAGTAATCATCCCCTTTCTGAAGTAAAACTGATTGTGCAGATTCATTTCCTTCTAAATTTTCCCGGTAGAAGATTTTACAGAAGGTCAACTGAAAACAGATTATGTTCTGTGGGGAGAGCAGTGATAGATGAAATTTTTTCTTTTGGATATTTGCTAATTTTCCATGGAAAACTGACAGTGGATGCAAGTCTGGTACTTCAGCATCAGTTGAGTCATATATATTCCTTGCTTCTACCACCCAAAATGGATTGATGGTTTTGCTATGGTATGAATGTTAGTAGTCATTTGAATCATGCATTCTTCTGAGAATTTACAGTTTAAACTTAGGAGTTGAATACCATCTTGACTAATTTCAAGCATCTGCTGGCTTTTGTCTTGGTCCATCAGGTTGTGGCAAATATTACTTTTTGCATAGTTACATAATTAGGGGGTTTTGGATGCTGAGGATTAGGATAGAAGGTTAGTAGGTAGTCAAGTGTTGTGTTTGTGCATCATGGTAACATTAGCACTAATCTCGTAGTTTCTTGCCCTTTGATTTTTGTTAATACTTGTTCTTTTCCTTGATTATCGCATTATTTTGTTGTTACTGTTTTTTTTTTTTGGATACTATGTAATGATTTAGTCATCGTTTGTTATGTCTGTTTTGCTTATGTATGTTATTTTTACCGGAAGGGCCAAATATACCCTTAGACTATTTGAAAAGGTTTAAATATACCCTCCATCTACCTATTGGGCTGAAAATACCCCTCAGTCTACCTTTTTGGTCCATTTTTACCTTTAAAACTAACACCCTTTTTTAAAAAAAATATTATTATTATTATTTATTACGTGACATTTTTTTATTAGATAAATTAAACCCCAAACCATTTAATTTCTCTCTGCCCACTCTGACCCATTCCAGTGCCCACAACCCAGAACCCAATTAAAAGACCCAAGGATATTGATCGCTCATTTTTTTCCCTTCAACCCTAATAGCTCATTCTTCTTCCCTCTTTTTTTATTTAACAATTTCAACACCAACCTGCCTTATTCACCATTCTACCAAACTAGACCAAAACAGCAGCAAAACAACTTCTAAACTCTACCAGAAAAACTACATCAAAACTGGTAAAAAAAACTCTACCAGCAAAAACTACACCAAACTCTACGAAAATTGCACCTAACTATAACAAAACAGAGGCAAAACGACACTTAGATTCTACCAAAACTAAACCAAAGAAAAAAAAAAAGCCTGTGGCACAAAGGCAACAAAAGTGCACCATAACGAAGTAAAAAAAAATTGAACCAAAATTCGATACTAAACTGCACCAAACGTGGTCCAAAAATGAAAACAAATTTGGTTCAAATTTACTTCATTAACGATGGAAATACATTATAATGAAACTTGCGAACCATACCAATTCCTAAAACATAAGAACATTAACCAAACTTAATACAATTTCACTCTAAGCTTGAAACTTTCCCCTCTAAGATAGATGCATAATTCAAATTTGTCAATTTAGCCATATCATTCACCGTCTAATTCTTTAACATGTTCCATTCTTGACAAGGGCATCCAACGACGTTTTTTTACTGTGAATAAACATTGTCACATGAAGTGAAAAGTTTTTTTATTATCTTGCCATTCCAATAACAACCATTCGTCTCATAGTGACAACATTTATAGAACCTACGACCACAATGTCGCAGTCGTAAAAAACTGGCAACCATTCTGCAATGACATACGGGGGATCTCCTTAATCACAACAAAAAGCAGAAGAATATTCAAACATTTGAAGGAAACTAATTTGATTTGAAATTAGTGTTGAAATTGTTAAATAAAAAAAGAGGGAAGAAGAAAGAGCTATTATGGCGATCAATATCCATGGGTCTTTTAATTGGGTTCTGGGTTGTGAGCACTGGAATGGGTCGGAGTGGGTAAAGAGAAATTAAATGATTTGGGGTTAATTTATCCAATAATAAAATGCCACATAATAAATATATATTTTTAAAATGGGGTGTTAGTTTTAAGGGTAGAAATGGGCCAAAAAGGTGGACTGAGGGGTATTTTTAGCCTAATAGATGGATGAAGGGTATATTTAAATCTTTTCAAATAGTTCAAGGGTATTTTTGGCCCTTTTTCATATTTTTAAAATTGCTTTGTTATGAGTTAGAGTCAATGGTCTTTTAGAAACAACTGCTTTACTTTCCCGCGACAAGGTTTGTGTACATGCTATTCTCCAAACTCCATTGGGATTACATTGGGTATGTTATTGCATAGTTACAATGTTTTACTTAAGTGAGTTCTTTTTTGGGAAATTGGAAAGAATGTCCCACTTCTTGCACTCAAATGGACTTTGCTTAGGAATGGTTAGGAATGGCAATGGGCCAGAGTGGGTGCAAGGGTGGTTTTATTATAACCTACAAAAATTTCAATTTGCTCCGCCCCGTCTTGCGTGACTTTTTTCTTTGGTTTCAACTCGTCCCGCATAAATACACTTTCTCCATATAAATATTTGTTTTCTTTTTTCTACTTTATTATTTACCTATGGTATTACTTTCCTTTCTAATAATTTAAAGTTAAAAATAATGTGGAGAACAATAAATTAAATTAGATGAATTTTAAAGATTATTTGAGTTATAAATGACTAATTCTACAAGGGTGGTAGTGTTAGAATTAAAATCTTAGATTTCAAAGAAGATGGATATATAATCAACAGATGTCCAAGCTTTGGTATCATATTGCCTTCTTTAGTAATTTTCTTTTAGTGGTCATTTAAACTTCAGATGAATTTTTCTTTAACCCACATTATTTATGTTGATTGTCACAAAATTTAAATAAGACACTGAAATATTAGTGGTACATTATTCGAAGTCTATTAACGAAAACATATTTTAATTATTATTGCTGAATGTTGATTAATAATATATTTAAATTGTTTGAAATATAAATTCAAAAGGGAGTTCAAGTGGGTCTTGCTAGTGCCCAGATTGTGGTGCCAGCAAAATAAATGTTGAAATTTCAACAAATTGTTTCTAACCCGCAACAGCCCCGCCTTACTTGAATTTAAAAATATTTGTTAGCATCTGTCCCTCACCCCCTCCGCCCTGCCACGCATGGAAGCTCACCCACCCTGCTCCACATAGGCTAAAAATTGCTCGTATCTGCCCTACACCGCCCCATTGCAATCCTTACAAATGGTTAATTTCTCTCAGTGGGCTCTTATCCCAGATTCAACCCAATGCTCCACCCGGTGAGGGGAGTGGGGGACGGATCAATAGTCACTTTTTACACTAGTAGTAAAAGATTAGCCATTAGGAGTGTACATCGGTTGGTTCATTCTGGTTTTATGTATTATGATTTGGTTTATCAATTTTCTATTTGTGAAAACGCTAAATTGATAATCAAATCAATAAGACATTTATTGTCGGTTTCTGATTTTTGGTCCATGATTAAAAATTTAAACAATAAGAAAAATGTGCATGTACACGATGTTCATCAAATAGAAATACTAGCAAGAATAGAAGTGCAATAAATTTTTTATATTGATCACTTTTGTTTAAGAAAAAATTGTTCAAATTTCTTTGAAAGACTTATGCAATAAATTACGAAAATAACATAATCGATTATCTTTGTCATAATCAAGTTTAAAATTGAGAAAAGAGAACGTAATGCTAATTTGTGTCAAGAAAAGAGATGTTACAATAGTGAGTCAGATAGATTAGTTTGTGTTTCGTACAACTAAAAGTAATATTAAAATTCAAAAAATAAGGTTGATAAAATGTTAAAGTGTCTGTTATATAATTTGGAGTAAATTAATAATTTTAATATAATCTTATTGGGTTATCGATTTCATCATTAATGAAAATTATAAAACTGGAAATCAAATCGATAACCCAATGAAAAGTTTACAAAAATTATTTTAAAACCATTAATTTAATAACCTATCGATAAATCAATAATATTTTTTGGTTTGATTTATCGATAAATTGGTTTTTGCACATCCCTATTAGCCACCATCTAACAATTAATCAATATTTAGCCATTCTTTTTATGAATTGATTTTGGATAAAAAAGACCCTACCTAAAACACGAAAACACTCCATGCTAATTTGGATGATCCATCAATATTTAGCTTGTAGTAACCCAGAGGAGGGGTTTCTAGTAAATTTGGATGAAGATCTTATAAAAGAAATAGGAGAAGGACTTCGTAGTATAAGTATATGTAACGACCTGAGAGCACCCCCTAGTCGTTACCGGCGTATTCGACCTCGAAGAGGTCTTATACAAGCCCTTAGCATTCATCATAGCATGTATCATAGAATAAAAACACAAAAAAATTTAAAACTTTTACTTTGGAAGTTCAACTTCACTTCATATATGAAAATTAGAATCTAACTTCATCACAATGTACCATCTAGACATAGAAGTATCGAAAATGGGACTTAGCCCTTACATCAATAAGAAGTCTAGAAATAGGAAAGTACAACAATGTCTTTCAACATAAGCAAAGAACTAAACATAGAAGCTAGATCATAGGGTCTTGTCCTCGGACTTGAGGACTCACCAACTTGGGGAAGCAACTCCAAGTGTCTTGAGAAGTAAGCTTGAATCCTCAACGGCCCGAGCCTAAATGTTTGGGGAAAAAGGAGAAAATATGGGTTAGTACAACACACGTACTAAGTATGGCTACTATGCATAAAAACCATTGAAACATGCGTAAAAGGACATTTTAGTCAAAACATGCTTTTTACCAAGTAAATCCAATATGCACACAAAGTAAGCATCATAGTACAACCAACATAATATCATCCCAACATGTAGACAACCCAAGTAATACTAGTGCAAAGGAAGGAATAGAATCCCATAACCCTATTCAAAGCCAAGTATCACATTAAGCAACCTACTTCATGCATACATACATAAGGTCATACTTCATCATAACTTACCATATTCATAATGATCATACATAACATAGCTTCAACATACATAAGTCATAATCATCATAATCACAAGAGAACACCACTACAACCATCCCTTAGGATCCCACAAGTGCAATGTGCAAGAGAAGTCCCATACCCTCCCTTACACTATGTAGAAGCCCTAGTAAGAGTTCACACCTTTCATACCTTCATTTACTTTTACATTAGGGAAATATTGCAATAACCGACATAGACCATGAGAGCTACATGGAATCCGGTGTTCTACTCCCACACCGAAAAGAGAGGGTTAAAACTTGCCTAAGGTGTAACCATTCGTACATAGCTATCTAGGTGGATCCACTAAGCTAAATTCCTATGTGGGCATATAGTTAAGGGTCAATGAGATTGCTTCTATAAATCCTAACTTACTAAACGTGGGGATTTCCATCTCATGAGACAACACATACCGTGGGTAATCCGGACTTGCTAAACGTGAGGAAACCCATATGGAAAGCCGGACTTAGTAAATGTGAGACCCCCATCTCATTTACATGCCTTTTCGGTGCTAAGCATCTAATTCCCTTTTGTAATCATCTTTAGTCATCACATAAGTTCACATTAGCCTTTACTAGACTCTTATGTAAACATCTTACCATAATAGCTCATATGTGTTCATAAGTGAGTAACAATCCTTTCACTTTAGAAACACTTAGTAAGTGAGTAAACCTTTCACTTTACATTACATTATAATCATGAGAACTACATTTCAATCATATAACAATCATACCATAACATACATACATACTAGGTAATTCATGAAGTAATACATAATCAACATCAATATAAGCAATTGACATATTTCCTTCATAGCCTTCAAGGCTTCATTCAAAGACTCAACCCTAATTTCATAGAAATTATACATAACCTAGGGTAGAATCATCATCCAAACATGAATTACATAACATCACATTCTATTCATAGTCTTCAATCAATATCCAACACAAACTAGGGTTAGAATTAGGAAAAGAAGGAGAAACATGGGTCTCATGGGGAATTCTTCAAGAAACCACAACTACAACATAAATTTATTCATAATTTTTCATATAACATCAATCAAATTCAGTTTATAACATCAATTTCACTTTAGAAAGAAGACCCACGTTTTTGGATTGAAAACCTAGAAATTGGAGATTTTGAAATTCATCTTGAAGGGGCCTCTTGGGGAAAGGAATCCCAAGAGTGA